>JAOWBW010000412.1:724545-773748 GCA_026119855.1 Campanula takesimana
CCTCGGTGATGCTTCTTTCAAGGCATGGAGGGTCGTCAATTGAGAAAGGAACCGATCTAAATCATGAGTTCCAATCAGGGAGAGAAGTAAGAAGGTGACCAGATTGGTCGAGCGGCTGAACCTTTGTCAGGCTAACTACGTATCCTAAGGGGAATCAAGCCAGTCGTAGTTCGTGCTTTATGGGAGAAATGAGACATCATCTTCCGCTGGGGATAGGATCCTGTACGAAGACGAACATTCATAGGGGAGAAAGAAAATGAGACATCAGCTTCTGCTGGGGATAACATCCTAAGGACACCATCCTGTATGAAGACTTGAACATTCGTAAGGGAGAAAGAAAACGAGACATCAGCTTCTGCTTGGGATAACATCCTAAGGACACCGTCCTGTATGAAGACTTGAACATTCGTTAGGGAAAAGAGAGAAAGAAATCGAGACATCAGCTCATGCTGGGGATAACATCCTAAGGACACCATCCTATATTAAGACTTGAACATTCGTTAGGGAGAAAGAAAAGAGACATCAGCTTCTGCTGGGGATAACATCCTAAGGACACCATCCTATATGAAGACTTGAACATTCGTAAGGGAAGAGAGAGAAAGAAAATGAGACAACAGCTCCTGCTGGGGATAACATCCTAAGGACACCATCCTGTATGAAGACAGAACATTTGTAAAGGAGAAAAGAAACGAGACATCAGCTCCTGCTAGGGATAACATCCTAAGGACACCATCCTGTATGAAGACAGTGTTGGGTTTCGTAGTAACATGCGCAGCGGAATAAAGCATTTAAATTTTTTTATGAAACCCAAAGCCATAGATCCGCTCATATGATTATATCAAATACATACAATATGAATACTAGAATACTAACCCTTGATGCCTTTGAATTTGGTCTTTAATCTTGGTGGAGAATTCAAAGCTTGATCACGAGCAAGTAAGAACATGAACTTCGAAGATGATAAATTTCACCCTCTATCGGTATCCACACTACGAACGAATATCAAGAACACTTGATCTTGGTTGCTAGACCAAATTGAGAAACACGCTTTCTCAATTGTATTTTGACTATATGGAATTATGTGATGATATTCTTGTTCTTCAATCTAGAGATCTCTTAGAACAAGAAAAATAATCCTCTTAAAACTCTTTGGAGGCACTCATAATGTTATCACAATTGCTAGGACTGATTAGGGCAACTAGAGATAGGTTTTATACTTGTTACACCTATTCCAAATAGGAAACAAGTGGTCAAACCCGCAAGAAAACGGAACAGGAAGTTTCTAGCCCGAAACCGCCTTGCCCGACCGGGTATAGCAATGTGCCCGACCGGGCGCAGCATATAACCCGACCGGGTACACAAGGCTGCCCGACCGGGCGCTCCCCTTTTCCAGTTTTTCCGGTTCCTTAAAAGTCCTTCGACCCATAATTCCAATTAAGTCCTTTTAGATTCGTTCTAATGTGTGTGACTCTATAGGATTACACTAAGTTGGCAATGGTTCAATCATAAACCCATCAGATATGATTAGGTTCTAGCAAACCGTCATACCTACCCAAATAGTATAACTAGATACAAGTTCGCATTCCATTTAGAACATGTCATAATCCCTTTATCCACGATGTCATTGAACACAAGTCATGGTCAACAAGTCAACTTGTCTTTGTTCAATACTTTCTCGATTTCGAATATGTTGATAATCCAAACGACATTGATCCAATCAATTCATTTGATTCCGGCCGAACATTTTCATCAACATCATTCCTACGAGAGGCCTAAGCTTGACATCTCTCCGAAGAGGGACAAATCCATCATAGCTTATTATTCTTCCTTACATGAATCCGATTATGCCAATCATACCTTTTATAACTACCCGGTTAAAGGTAACGTTTGAATATGTCAAACATAATGTTCATCAAGTGGAAGACTATAATAACTACATGTCTAAGGATTCAAATGACATAACTAATATGAGATATATATATATGACATTGACCATGATATAGATCTCATAAAGCGGGTCATGTCTGGTACTTAACAAGTACCCATAAATCTAACATGATCATCCCATGATCATTTAGCTTTATACTAATACCAAACAAGTACTAGGGACGGAGATTATTATAAGTAAACATGAACGGCAATAATAATCAAAACATCTCTTTATTAATATGAAATAAATGATAACAATTACAACGTTTATTAAACGTGCCTAGGGCACCAACACAAACAATCTCCCTCTTGCCCTAGGCCCAATCTCCCATGTATCTAATACCCATGGAACTAACATGACCATCATGTTTAGCTTGTGGAAGTCCCTTTGTTAGCGGGTCCGTGACATTGTCATCAGTTGGTACTCTGCATATATTCACGTCTCCCCTATCAACGATCTCTCGAATGATATGAAAATGCCTAAGTATGTGTTTGGATTTCTGATGTGCCCTTGGTTCCTTTGCTTGAGCAATAGCACCATTATTATCACAATAATGGTCTATTGGATTAGCAATACTAGGAACCACTTCAAGTTCAGTAATGAACTTCTTAATCCAAACAGCTTCCTTTGCAGCATCCGATGCAGCAATATACTCAGCTTCCATTGTAGAATCAACGGTTGTACTTTGCTTGGAACTCTTCCAGCTTACAGCTCCACCATTTAACATAAACACAAAACCCGATTGCGACCGACTATCATCTTTGTCGGTTTGGAAGCTTGCATCCGTGTAAGAATTTACAACGAGATCATCTTCCATTCGTCCATAGACTAAAAACGAATCTTTAGTCCTTCTTAAGTACTTAAGAATCGGTTTTACAGCCATCCAGTGATTTTCACCAGGGTCAGATTGATATCTACTTGTCATCCTCAAAGCATAAGATACATCCGGCCTAGTACAAATCATGGCATACATGATGGACCCAATTGCCGAAGCATATGGAACATCATTCATTTTCTCACGCTCATATTTTGTCTTAGGACATTGAGTCTTGCTTAGAGAAATTCCATGTAACACTGGCAAGGTTCCTCTCTTAGAATTTTCCATGCGGAATCTTCTAATGACCTTGTAAATGTATGTACTTTGGCTTAAACCAATTAGCTTCCTAGATCTATCTCTGTAGATCTTAATGCCAAGTACATATGCGGCTTCACCCATATCTTTCATTACAAAACACTTTCTGTAGACACCCCATCTCGGACCGCTCACCTCGATTGCACACTTGGTTTTGTGTTTCTCCCTCTTTTAAGTGTTTACTGTTAGTTTCTGTTACTTTGGTTAAGTTCCAGACGGACTCCGTTAAGTCCCGGGACTAAACTGAATAACAGTTCTAACTTTCTAGTCCATTCTGTCAAAAATTGCTTCTCAGAGTCGCGCGCCTCCGCCCCTTGAGGCCAGACGCGCGCGCCTTCCTCCGCCTAGGTGGGATGCGCGCGCTTCTGGGGCGTGTCAGTTACAGATTCTGCCCAAGAATCTCTCCCTTGCTCATTATACATGATTTTGCCCAGGAAAGATTTCTTGGAGACTCCATTTGGCTCCAAAAACAGTCACTTTTCAACTATAAAAACCCCTCCAATCCATCATTGGAAGGGGACCTTGAAAAATCATCACTTTAGACTTTTTACTCACTCTTTGCCTAGACCTTTCCTTTGGAATTTCTTCAACAAAAGTACTCGACCTCTTCTTCAAGGCTTTACAAGAGGTTCTCTTTTGAAGGATACTATAGGTAAATGTCTTAAGCACTTATCTTCTTCTTCTTCTTCTTCTTCTTCTTCTTCTTCTTCTTCTGCAATCAAATGTGCAATCACCCAAAACCATTTGGGACATGACACCAATGGTCCTTTCATTACATTGAATTGGCCTAGGAGTCATCTCCCTACATTTTAACTCTAAAACCCCTTTTTATCATCATTTTAATAGGAAGAACACATTTATCTTTAAAAGTGAATTATGAACAAACAAGACCGACCTTGCTCGGGCGAAATGGGTGTTTAAGTACTTCCCATTTCGTAACCTAACCCCCGAACCCCTCATCCCAAAGAATCTCTGTTTTCGTAAATCAAACTTAGGCTCATAAACATTAGGATTTTTTACGTTCCTCAAAAACGTGGGTGGCGACTCTAAAAACAATTAGACATCCTAGGAAACTCACGCGCTCCAGCCTAGAGTCGTGGTGTCCACCCCGGGGTATCTACAGTGGCGACTCTGCTGGGGATGCTTGAGGGTTAAACTTGTGTTTCTGTTCATAATTCACTTTTCTGGGCATTCTGGAAATTGACATGGGAAGCGCGCGCCTCGGACCTTCATGGTCCAAAGCGCGCACATCCCGCGTCAAATACCAGAATCGCCCACCTTCCATGTGTTCTTCCTATTCTTCCTACTATTTCGTGCTGACAAACATTGCAGGGGTTTCATCACACAATCAGGACCAGGGCAATCCCCTGAGTCCATAAGTTTCTGATAATCTGACAGGTGAGCCCAGAAGCGGGCGCCTCCCATGTACAATGCGCCAGGCGCGCGCTTCCCACAACACTAGCCAGAGGCGCGCGCTTCTGGGTCAATTTCCAAGGCAAGAACAGGTTTCAGTGACTAGACAGAACAGTGGGGTGTGGGCACAGTTGCCTGCATCAGGACAGAATTGAACCCTTGGACTGTTTAATTTTATGTTTTATTTACCGGTCACACGGGTGATTCGGGAGTTGTAATTTACGTGCTTATGTGTTTTTTATCTTTTCTTTTCAAAAAAATAAAAATAAAAAAATTTTTGTCACGTGATGGACCTCACACTACGCGCACAATTCTTATCAACTGCTCACTATCGAGTCGCACAAGTCCAACCCCAAACCCGTCGAGGCCCGTCCTAGAAAGTTTGAAGCTCCACTCGACCTTGGCTCTTTCGAAGCGGTAAACCTCAGCCCGTGGCGTAGTTCATGACTACATGCCGGGGGTGACCTTTAAGCCTCATATTCAAGCCGAGCACAAACCACACAATTCTAGTCTAGGGTCTAACACTCCGTGACTCAAGTCGGTTTCCATGTACCGAGATTTCCCTAAACTAATGTTTTCAAATCATACATGCCAACTTGTTGAAACGGACGCAATAAAAATCCGTCCCCAAAAGTGGTTATCTTGGACGAAAATAAAAAATCCGTCCCCGCATGTATGCTTTACTACATTAATTTAGTTTAATCCCGACACATGTAGGATTCACAAACGCGATGGAATCCGATGAGTATATGGGACCGCGAGATGGTCTATATACTAGTGTGACGATTCCATTATCTTCTTAGAAACCCCAAAAGGGACCCATTCCCTCCGACTTATAAAATAAAAAAAAAGAGTCTTTTTCCTTATGTGGTTCGAGTCATGTGCCCAACTGTGTGTTCTCAACCTCTTCATGGACCGAAAGTGTGAACCAAGACTGACAAGGGCTACTTCTCCAATTATAGGTCCGATTGGTACTCTCCGCATCTACAGGGATTCATCCAACAGGCTTGTCCGTGAACCGATCACTCCAACAGCTTCTACATCATCAATGGCCGGCGACTCCAGCACCAACAACGCCATGACTCTCGAACAGCTTTCTGCCATGATTCAAACACTCCAACAACAAGTCTCTACCCTTAACCATGAGGCTCAAACCAAAGAAGCCTTGTGGCAAGCTCATGTTGACAGTCAAAGGGAGGCCCACGAGGTCGAGGTTGAGCAACTGAAAGCCAAGCTCCTCAAGCTCTCCAAGAATAAGGGGGTTAATGACAATGAGGAATCCGAGTGGACCGAGGGTTTGTTTGAAAGCCCATATGTCAGCACCCGCACCAAAAAAGTGGGGAAACCAAGCACCGACAACAGCGACCCCAAAATGGTCGATTCCATCATGGCCTACATTGATCAGAAATTCGACGGCCTCAACATGGGAAAAGCTCCAACACAAGCCTTTATCAGTCATCCATCCTCATGAGCACGATGGCCGCTCTCCCTGACAAATTCAAGATGCCCGACATTAGCAAGTTCAAGGGCAACTTATGCCCGATGGCTCACATCGAGACTTACATTTGGGCTATGGTTCCGAAGAAGGTCTCCCCAAAAGTTATGGCTCAATGCTTTCCTCTCACTCTCGAGGGGGCGGCAAAGGATTGGTATGCAACTCTCCCGCTCACCGTCCATCTTGATTGGGATGCCGCTATGCTTGCCTTCAAAAATCAGTATCAAGGCAACACCACTCACCGGCCCACAAGGAAAGAGCTCGAGAACACCACTCAAAGAGACAACGAGTCCTTCATTGACTTCACAAGGAGATGGAATGACAAGCTCTCTAAAATCGTTGAGAGGCCAAATAGAAAAGAGCAAATGGACATCTTTCTCAAGTGTCTCAAGATTGATCTCCGCACCCACCTAAGTGGGGCTTGCTACTCCAACTTCTCCCAAATGTATAAGGCGGGGGTACACATGGATGACTTGCTCAAGGAGATTAAAAAGGCCACTCCCACTTACCGATACAAGGCCGCCTCTAGTTCAAACAAAGAGGCTTCTGTCAATGCTGTTACTACTGACAAGGGGAATTACAAGAAGGTTCCCCCACCACAAGGCAAGCGGTTCCAAAACGACCGCGTCTACACTCCTCTCAACGGCATGACCATCACCGAGGCCTATGAAGCTCTAAAGGCCAAGGGACAAATCACCCCTCTTCAAGGGTACAAGCAACCACAACCGCTCCGTACCAATCATGCTCACCACAAATGGTGTGACTACCATCAATGCACCGGCCACCTCACCGAGGATTGCTTCTCCATCCGCAACACCATCCAAGACCTCATAGACAAGAAGGAATTCATAATCCCTAATGAGGGTGGTGTCAATGTAATAGAGGTAGGAGAGTTTGAAGGAACCACTCATTCGATCCCAATTGTGAATGAGGGATCCGATGACATGAATAAACTTGATAACTCTTGTTATGTTGTGACTTATGATGAGATTATGAGGGAAGTCTTAGAGAATAGGAAGAAGAAGCTACAAGGGACCGTGAACGTGCTCACTCGCAGTGGCCGAGTAACAACGAGCGCAATCCCTCCCAATACCGCAGCAACCAACACCTTTCTCAAAGATCGCAAACACGCGACATACCCGAAGATCCTTTGTTAACACAACTCAAGAAGACGCAAGCCAACATATCCATCTGGGACCTTATTGCATCATCAAAGAAACACCGAGACCTCATCATCAAGAACTTGGATGACACATCAGTCTCTCCCGACACGACTCCTGAGGACCTCACAGCAATGATAGGTCACATTCACTTCGGCAACGTCATTACTTTTGCCGACATGGACCTCCAGCCATTTGGGTCCGAACACAATGAAGCCATCTATCTCAAAGTAAGGTCAAGGGGGAGACCCATCTCAAGAGTTCTAGTAGACGGTGGTTCTGCACTCAACTTAATGCCTAGCCGAGTCATGGGCATACTGGGGCTCAAAAGCTCCGATTTACAACCCTCCACACAAGTCATTAGAGGGTACGACAACACTGCCCGTACAGTCATGGGAATGATAGAAGTTGATATCGAATTTGGAAGCATGATCATGTCTGTCCCATTCCAAGTACTTGATGTCCCTGCTTCATTCAACTTACTCCTGGGCCGACCTTGGATCCATAGTTCCAATGCGGTACCTTCCACTCTCCATCAGTGTGTCAAGATCAGAAATGGGGACGAGATAGTCACCATCATGGCCGAGAATGTCACCATCCACATGAATGGGGACAACCCGTTCACCAAGTCCGACACGGGATCGAAGATGCCACTCTCTCCGGCGTCAACACCATGACAAAGAAGGGGGAAACAGACAATGGACCCTCGGCAATCCTAAAATCCTCCGCATGATGAGAAACATGAATCACTTCCCCGGTCTAGGCCTAGGGAAGCATCAACATGGGATATTACACCCCGGAAATTCCTCTTGTTAAGAACAAGTTTGGTCTGGGGTACGAGCCCACTGAAGATGACTTGAAATACGAGCAAGCAGTCAAGAATCAAAAGACCCAAGCTCGCAAAGAAGGTCGACAATATGAAATCCCTGACTTGAGACCTTACCACAACACACTAAACGGTTACTTTGTTCGCCAAGGGGAAGATGTTCCGTACATGATCTTTCCCGAACCGTGGGTTAACGACAAGGGCGTCAGAAAACCCGGTCTGAGATCTTCACTGATTGTGAAATACCGACACAAGAAAGGGAGCCTACTCCAATGTCACCCCGAGAGTGGTGGGGCAAGAAAGTGACTATAGAGTCCGAGGTAGAGATTACCGTGGGGGAAGAACTGTCCGATCTAGCCTCCATGTTCGAAGAATTTGCCATCATGGACGATTGTCAAGTCAACGCCATCTGCGACACCGTTGTCAGAAAGGAAACCATCAGTGAGATCCCGCCAAGCTCCGAGCCAATCAACAACTGGTATTCAACGAAGGGGCCCTTAGTGTCCGAAGATTTCTTGGTCCGAGAAATGGGTTGCATACCCCGTACAGCAACAAAGGAAGAGCGGCTCACACTTACTTTCGAGTCCGAGAGTGTTTCTAATGCCCTCACCCAAGAGGATATGGAGGCAATAGCCGAGCGTGTGTTTCCTTTCTTTGCTAATGAAAAATTCGATATTTCTGAGTACCCCGAGATTGCAAACATCATAAATGATGAATTAACTAATAACAAATTTAATGAACAAGTTAATAACGATTCAAATTATGATGAAATAAGACCACGAAAACATAACATACCTAAATGAACTAGCTCAACAGGTTCGTTGTCGTGGTGAAAATGGTCCAGGGGCTGATGAGGAATTGCATGTTGTTAATCTGGGTACCGACGAAGAGCCGAAAGAAACAAAGATTGGCAGCTTCTTCAAGGGGGAAGACAAAGACAAATTGACTGCACTGCTTAGAGAATTTGTGGATATATTCGCATGGTCGTACAAAGACATGCCGGGTTTGGACAGAAAGGTCGCGGAGCACAAATTCCGATCAGAGAGGACGCCAAGCTAGTAAAGCAGAAGCTCAGAAAGATCAAGCCAGAATGGTCTCTACAAGTCAAAGAAGAGATTGAAAAGCTCCTCAGTGTGGGTTTCATCAAAGTCATTGAGTATCCGACTTGGCTAGCCAACATTGTGACAGTCAGAAAAGCAAACGGCAAGGTTCGAGTTTGTGTGGAGTTCCGGGATTTGAACAAAGCTTCCCCGAAAGATGATTTTCCACTACCAAACATCGACATGCTCATCGATTCAACTGCCAACTATGAAGTCCGCTCATTTGTGGACGGTTTTGCCGGTTACAATCAGATTCTCATGTCCGAAGAGGATCAACACAAGACAGCTTTCACAACTCCGTGGGGGCACTTTCTGCTACACAGTCATGCCGTTCGGACTAAGAAACGCTGGGGCTACTTACCAGAGGGCTGTTACTGATCTATTCCATGACATGATTCATAAAGAGATCGAGGTCTATGTAGACGACATGATCATCCATTCGAAGGGAACTAATGGTCAACATTTGATCGACCTTCGCAAGTTCTTTGAAAGGCTTCGACAACACAACTTGAGACTCATTCCCGCAAAGTGCACTTTTGGGGTCATCAGAGGAAAGGTTCTAGGTTACATGGTCACTGAAAGAGGAATTGAAGCCGATCCCTCCAAGATCAAGGCAATCATTGACATGCCTCCCCTAAAGACGCAGAAAGAAATCAAAGGTTTCATGGGCAGACTTCAATACATCAGTTGGTTTGTGCACCAACTCACCTCCATGTGTGAACCAATCTTCAAGCTACTCAAGAAAAATGTGGCTCTAGAATGGACCGATGCGTACCAAGAAGCCTTCGACCAAGTGAAGCATTACTTGACATGCCCTCCAGTTTTGGTTTCACCGCACAAAGAGAAGCCTCTCTTGCTCTATCTCACTGTCAATGATGAAGCCCTAGGGGCTATGTTAGCACAAGAAAAGCGAGACTCCACAAAGGAGAATGCTATCTACTTTGTCAGCCGACGGTTTCAAGGAGCTGAAAAGAACTACTCTGTCTTAGAGAAGTCTTGTGCTGCATTGGTTTGGGTTACTCAAAAGCTCAAGCATTATATGGAGGCCTTCCCAATCAAGTTGGTAGCAAAAGTGGACCCGCTCCGCTACATCTTCGAAAAGCCTTTCATGTCAACAAGAATAGCCAAATGGTATTTCATGCTCGCCGGCTACGATATCACTTACGTCACACTCAAATCCATCAGGGGGAAAGTTTTCAGTGATCAGCTTGCTGAATTTCCGTGTGACGAAGTGAAGGGGGAAGATGTACAGTTCCCCGACGAGCATTTAATTTGTGCTACAACAGAAGAAAACAAGTGGCAACTTTTTTTCGATGGCGCAGCCAATAAGCATGGGTATGGCATAGGGATGTTACTTGTTGATCCAAAGGACATGTATACTCCAATTGCCATCCGCCTTGAATTTGAAGCCACTAATAACACCGCTGAGTACGAAGCTTGCATAGCGGGGCTCGAAGCAGCCCTCGAAAGAAATGTCACAAGTTTAGAAGTATTCGGTGATTCCTTGCTCATCATCAACCAGACATCCAGAAAGTGGAAGATTCAAAACTCAACTCTGCAACGGTATGGTCAACATCTCGAAGAGTTGGTTGAACAGTTTCAAGAAATCACCTTCAATTACCTGCCAAGGGACAAAAACCGTTTTGCTGATGCACTAGCCACCATCGCTTCACTGGTTGAAATACCTGAGGGTAAAATGGTGAAGCCCTTCAAAATTTCCCGAAGGAACAGTCCGGCATACTGCATGAGTATCGAGATCAACGAGGTCCAAAAAAACTCCCCGTGGTACGCGGATATCATGAATTTCCTCAAGGATGGTGCTTATCCCGAGAATAGCAATAAAAAGTCTCAAATGGCATTGCAAAGACTAGCCTCCCGATATGTACTGATTGGGGACCAAAGGCATTCCGAAGGGATCAATCTCCTATGCGCAAATGAGACCGAAGCTCAAAAAATCATGCATGAGATCCACGAAGGTGAATGTGGGCCCCACATGAAAGGGTTTATGTTGACCAAGAAGATACTCCGCATGGGTTATTATTGGAGTACCATGGAAAGGGACTGCATCGAGAAAGTCAAGAGGTGCGCCAAATGCCAATTCCATGCCAATCTACAGAACGCTCCACCCTCACAGCTTTACAATATGACTACGCCTTAGCCTTTCTCTTGTTGGGGCATAGACATCATCGGCAAAGTTCACCCTACTGGAAGCAACGGACAATCTTTCGTCCTAGTAGCTGTGGACTATTTTACAAAATGGGTCGAAGCACAGGCTTACCGAGTTCTCAACGCCAAGAAAGTGGCCGAATTCGTGAAAACCCACATCATGTGCCGATACGGCGTTCCTCATGAGATCATCTCAGACAATGGCTCTCACTTCGAGAAAGAGATGGAAACACTCCTGGTAGAATACAAAATCACTAAACACAAGTCATCTCCATACCGCCCTCAACCAAACGGCGCGGTCGAGGCAGCTAATAAGACAATCGAGACCATTGTGAAGAAAATGGCCTCCACTGGAAGGGATTGGCCCGAAAAGCTACCTCTAGCGTTATGGGGCTACCGCACATCGATACGGACAGCGACTGGAGAAACTCCTTATGCACTGGTATATGGGTCCGAAGCTGTACTACCAATAGAGCTCGAAGTCCCATCCTTACGGGTCCTCCTCGAGAACCAAGTCAACGAAGTCGATTGGATGAAAAGTCGATATGAACAGCTAGCCCTACTCGACGAGAAAAGGCTAAGGGAAATCGAGCGTACGAGGGCTTATCAACAAAGAATGGCTAGGGCTTTCAACGAAAAGGTGAAGCCCCGAAACATCAATGTGGGAGATTTGGTCCTAAGACAACACCCTCCTAATGCCATGAACCCCCTTGGAAAATGGGGACCCCGATGGATTGGTCCGTACGTAGTCAAGAAGATACTAAGCGGCGGTGCATTCCGACTTGTGGACTTAGACGGAGATCAGCTGCCAAAGGAAGTCAACCTCGACAAATTGAAGAGATTTTACGTCTAATAAACGAAGACCAAAAAAAAAAAAAAAAAAAAAAGAGCTCGCTAGGTTGAAAACCCGCAAGGGCGGCCTAGGCAAAAATTAGAGCACGTGCAAAAAAGAAGCCCGCTAGATTGAAAACCCGAAAGGGTGGTCTAGGCAAAAAACAGGGTGCACACAAAAAAAAAAAAAAAAAAATAAAAAAAATGGTCTTCGTTTGTTTGAACTACGGAGACCTGAGCCTCTACACTGGAGGAACGTAGGCAACCTTCGGGTGCGGTCTAAAACATAAACAAATACCCAAACCATTTCAAATTAACGAGATGCAATTTTTATTCATTTCTTGAATCATTCTTATCATTACAATGGAAATGTTGAGCTACTAAAAGACTTAAAACATTAAATCCTAAACAAGTGGTCTATTTTAATTGCAATCTCTTGGGGGTACTAGGAAAAATCTAATTTTCTCTTGGCCTTTGAAGGACCACCCGAACGACCATCAATCCTACTCTTCTTTGGAGGCCTAGGGACACTGATGCGGACCGAGATCTTCTGTGCAACCGAGCACCTCCGAGCATAAAAGTCATCCAAAGGGGTACCGAAAGGGTCGGTCAGAATGTTGTTCACATCAGCAGCAGCTTCCTTGTACCTCAAAGCACTGCTGGACTCAAAATCCCTTCCTAGCAACTCAGCCCGAAGAGCATCTACCCAAGTAATGCCACGGTAGACGGTACCAAGCAAATGATCCAAGTAACTCTCGGGAAGAAAAATGCTGCCCCGGTGCAATGGAGCGGAAACCCAATGGTCACGATCATCTCCCCAAGCCAACTGAAGCTCATTTGAGAAGTCCGGACCCATGTAAGAAACTGGACGAAGTACCCCATTCTTCGGGAAAGGAATTATTTGCTGACGACCGAACTGTCTCAAAACCCGTTCTGGCTGATAAAACGAAGAGTCCCTCAATCCGGGTAAAACCACATGCTGAAAACCGAAGGTCCACTCCACAAAAGGGCGAAGACCCCAAGGGCACCACTCAACATCAGCTGTGAGACGAGAAGCAAAAAATCTCCTCCAACCCTCTTCGGTCAAATCTCTAATCAGCAACCGTCGCCTATGAACAGCAAAAGGAGAAAGGTCGCCATCCAACGCATAAAGCCTGAAATGATCGCGAAGCCATATGGTCAAAAGCAAAGGGCTCCCCCGTCGCATCTCGCCCGTACGGTGCAACTCGTCCAAACCATGCAAGGTCTCTCCTACGATGAGCGGAACTATGCTAAATCGCTGTCCTTTCGCCTGCAACACGATCTCATCCAACTGCGCATCCGCAGTACCCAGAGGAGTGACAAACAAAACCTCGCTGAAAAGGCAGATAGCCATGGCATTTATCTTAAAGGACTGAACCGCGACATCTTCTGAATGCAAACTGAAAAACATCGGAAGCTCAATTATGTCAACAACGGTCCCGTGCATCATCTTCTTCACCTCTCCAACAGGGAGATTCAGGAGGTCAACCCAAGAATCAATAACACCGCGATAATAGTTAGGGACGGTAATCCGACCGGCTAAAGGCATGCCCAAAATGGCCATCACAATCCCAGAAGGATGCAGCAGTTTTCAATAGATCCCAATCCGGCTTCAATGTTCGCAAAGTAAAAAGAATTCGAAATCTGAAATCTTTGATGAAAGCATTCTTGGGATGGGTCTTGAAAGAATAAACAAATGTCGACAAATCCTTCTCGTAACTCTTGACGACCTCGGCACCAAGACTAAAAAGGTTGGAAGCCATGGGAAAGAAGATCACAAGCAAAATTGAGCAATAAAACGGTGTTCAAAATGGCAGAAAAAGGCTGTTGGCGTCGAATCATCGACCAGGAGCTGATATTATAGCTGTTGGGGGATCTTTTGGTCAGCAAATATCAGGCCCTGAATTCCGCCTCCCGACACCAGTTTACAAGGCGCGCACGTCCGGTATCCAAAAGAGGAAGCGCCCGCGTCCCAGGTAGAAAATGCTCCAGAAATAGCCTTTGTCAGTTCAGAACAGAACCCGGATATTCCAACACCTTCAACCTGCAGAAAAGAACAATCCCAGCAACAAGGGAAGCTCAAACGACGACAACAAACACCCAGCTGGGCACACATTAGTTTGGTCCGCCCTTAAGGCATGTCTAAAAACTGAAATAAGATAGAAACTCCCATTCAAAGTAGGGCGTCTTTTATTTTCTCAAAGATCAGTTTTTTTACAATTCATCCCCAGCACAAAGCACTCCCCAGTCAACTGTGCCCGCACCCCGTCAAAAGTCAAAGTCAAACAGTCAAAATACGACTCACGACAATAATTTGGTCCAGGATGAGCCACAGAATCACCGCTTCTTCATCGAACAAAATCTACATCCATCCAAAGCAAACGGTCCTCGGGTCCCGCACTTCAGCAAACGGTCCTCCGGGTCCCACACTTCAGCAAATGGTCCCCCGGGTCCCGCACTTCAGCAAACGGTCCCTCGGGTCCTGCACTTCAGCAAACGGTCCTCTGGGTCCCGCACTTCAGCAAACGGTCCTCCGGGTCCCGCACTTCAGCAGACGGTCCTCCAGGTCCCGCACTTCAGCAAACGGTCCTCCGGGTCCCGCACTTCAGCAGACGGTCCTCTAGGTCCCGCACTTCAGCAGACGGTCCTCCGGATCCCGCACTTCAGCAGACGGTCCTCCGGGTCCCGCACTTCAGCAGACGGTCCTCTAGGTCCCGTACTTCAGCAGACGGTCCTCTAGGTCCTGCACTTCAGCAGACGGTCCTCTAGGTCCCGCACTTCAGCAGACGGTCCTCTGGGTCCCGCTTCCAGCAAACGGATCTCGCTATCAACAAACAGGTCCCGCTTCCAGCAAACGGATCTCGCTATCAGCAAACAGGTCCCGCTTCCAGCAAACGGATCTCGCTATCAGCAAACAGACCCCGCTATTGGCAAAGCCGCTCACACAGGGAGCGCACCCTTTTCTCTCAAAGTCGCCCACACAGGGCGCGCACCTCTATCCTCCGCAATTTCAAATTCCTGCTTTTATCGAGTCTTTTCCTTTTCTTGGTGATGTCCTAGGCGGATGTCTGTCTTCGTCGGCGCATTTGCTTTGCAATTCACGCCGCCGAGGGGCTCTGTAGACACCCTGCCTCGGACCGCTCATCCCGATTGCACACTTGGTTTTGTGTTTCTCCCTCTTTTAAGTGTTTTCTGTTAGTTTCTGTTACTTTGGTTAAGTTCCAGACGGACTCCGTTAAGTCCCGGGACTAAACTGAATAATAGTTCTAACTTTCTAGTCCATTCTGTCAAAAATTGCTTCTCAGAGTCGCGCGCGCCTTCCGCCGCCTAGGTGGGATGCGCGCGCTTCTGGGGCGTGTCAGTTACAGATTCTGCCCAAGAATCTCTCCCTTGCTCATTATACATGATTTTGCCCGGGAAAGATTTCTTGGAGACTCCGTTTGGCTCCAAAAATAGTCACTTTTCAACTATAAAACCCCTCCAATCCATCATTGGAGGAGGGACCTTGAAAAATCATCACTTTAGACTTTTTACTCACTCTTTGCCTAGACCTTTCCTTTGGAATTTCTTCAACAAAAGTACTCAACCTCTTCTTCAAGGCTTTACAATAGGTTCTCTTTTGAAGGATACTATAGGTAAATGTCTTAAGCACTTATCTTCTTCTTCTTCTTCTTCTTCTTCTTCTTCTGCAATCAAATGTGCAATCACCCAAAACCATTTGGGACATGACACCAATGGTCCTTTCATTACATTGAATTGGCCTAGGAGTCATCTCCCTACATTTTAACTCTAAAACCCCTTTTTATCATCATTTTAATAGGAAGAACACATTTATCTTTAAAAGTGAATTATGAATAAACAAGACCGACCTTGCTCGGGCGAAATGGGTGTTTAAGTACTTCCCATTTCGTAACCTAACCCCCGAACCCCTCATCCCAAAGAATCTCTGTTTTCGTAAATCAAACTTAGGCTCATAAACATTAGGTTTTCTTACGTTCCTCAAAAACGTGGGTGGCGACTCTAAAAACAATTAGACATCCTAGGAAACTCACGCGCTCCAGCCTAGAGCCGTGGTGTCCACCCCGGGGTATCTACACTTTCATAACCAAGTTTTTACAGACTGAAGTGTAGGAATGTCGTTTCCAATGAGCAATATGTCATCCACATATAGAATAAGGAATAGCACTATGCTCCCACTAATCATCTTGTAAACACAAGGTTCATCTTCGTTCTTGATGAAACCAAACTCTTTGACCGATTTATCAAAACGGAGATTCCAACTCCTAGAAGCTTGCTTCAATCCATAGATGGATCTTTGCAGTTTGCATACCTTAGAATTTTGTTCAAAACCTTCTGGTTGTGTCATATACACATCCTCTTGTAGTTTTCCATTTAGGAAAGCGGTTTTGACATCCATTTGCCATATTTCATAGTCATGATATGCGGCAATGGCAAGCAAAATTCTTATAGACTTGATCATTGCTACGGGTGAAAAGGTTTCATCATAGTCAATACCATGAACTTGCCTATAACCTTTCGCTACAAGTCTAGCTTTGTAAGTATGCACCTTCCCATCCATGTCAGTCTTCTTCTTGAATACCCATTTGCATCCTATGGTTTTTACACCTTCGGGCGCATCAATCAAGTTCCAAACTTGATTGTCTTGCATGGATTGTAATTCGGATTCCATGGCTCCAAGCCATTTCTTCGAATCAGGAGAAGACATCGCCTCTTGGTAGGTGGTTGGTTCATCATTATCAATGATCTCCACCTCATTACTATCCGTTACGAGAAAACCATATCTCTTGGGCTCGGACCGTAACTTACCAGATCTGCGAGTTACTTATGTACTTTGAACAGGTTCCACAATTTCTTATGGGATTTTTTCTTGTTCCACCATTGGTTCAATGTCATTTTATGGGTCTCAAACCTCTTCGAGATTTACTTTACTCCCACTGATTTCTTTGGAGAGAAACTCTTTCTCTAGAAAGACACCAGTTCGGGCAACAAATACCTTATTGTCCTCTCGGTTGTAAAAGTAATATCCTCTAGTTTCCTTAGGATATCCCACGAAAATACATTTCTCAGATTTGTGTGCAAGTTTGTCGGAGACAAGTCTTTTGACAAAAGCTTCGTAACCCCAAATCTTCATGAAAGACAAACAAGTTTTCTTTCCGCTCCACATCTCATATGGAGTCTTTTGAACCGATTTTGTTGGAACACGATTTAGTGTGAAAGCAGCGCATTCTAGAGCATAACCCCAAAAGGATAAAGGAAGATCAACTTGACTCATCATTGATCGAACCATGTCCAACAAAGTTCGATTCCTCCTCTCGGACACACCATTCCATTGTGGTGTTCCGGGTGGAGTTAATTGTGAAATTATTCCACAATTCTTTAGATGATCATCGAACTTATGACTTAAGTATTCTCCACCTCGATCTGATCGAAGTGCCTTAATACTTTTGCCAAGTTGTTTTTCTACTTCATTTTGAAATATTCTAAATATTTCAAAGGCTTCACTTTTATGTTTCATTAGGTAAACATACCCAAATCTACTATAATCATCAGTGAAGGTTATGAAGTATTGAAATCCTCCCCTAGCATTGCTACTTAATGGTCCACATACATCGGAATGTATCAACCCCAATAAGTCGCTTGCCCTTTCACCTAGCTTGGTAAAAGGTGTCTTAGTCATTTTTCCAAGAAGACACGACTCACAAGTATCATATGACTCAAGGTTACATGAACCCAAAACACCGTCCCCATGGAGTTTTGATATACGCTTCTCATTGATATGACCAAGACGGCAATGGCACAAGTAAGTATGATTAATATCATTAGGTTTAGATTTCTTATTTACATGATAGACATTGTCATTATTTTCATTCTTGACATCCAAGACATAAAGGCCATTAAATGAATTAGCAATACCATAAAGCACATCATTTAAATAAATAGAAAATTTCTTATTTTCAATAAGAAACTTAAAACCTTCATTATCCAAACAAGAAATTGAAATAATATTTCTACTTAAATCCGGTACATAATAGCAATTGTTCAAAACAAGTATTAAACCGGAAGGTAAAGTGACTTCATAAGTTCCTACGGCTAATGCAACAACTCTTGCACCATTTCCCACTCGTAGGTCCACTTCACCCTCTTTAAGCAGTCTCCTATTCTTTGGTGCCTGCACATTTAAACAAATGTGAGAACCACATCCGGTATCCAATACCCAAGAATCAGTGGTAGAAAGGAGAATATCTATCATATAGATACCTGAAGTCGACGCAGTCCCACTGCTCTTCTTCTTCTTTTGCTCTTCCTTAAAAGCCTTGCAATTACGTTTCCAATGACCAATTTCTTGACAATGGAAACAAATTGCATCCTTTTGTGAATCGGGTTTTGCCTCTGGAGCCTTGGCAACCTTTGCCTTGCTTATTTTGGGTTTGACAACTTTCTTACCCTTTCCTTTGGCACTAGCCTTCTTTGCATCATGAACCAAGAGCACAGGAGAACCTTTCTCCACAATCTTCATCTCCGTAGTTTTAAGCATACCTTGCAACTCGGAGAGATTTTTATCCATTCCATGCATGTTATAATTCATCACAAACTGATTATAACACTTAGGCAATGAATTAAGAATGAGATCCATGGCTAGCTCCAATGGGATTGGATAGCCAAGTTTCTCAAGATGCTCTACACAGCCTTTCATTTTAAGCATGTGAGGACTCACTTGTTGCCCTTTACTCATTTTGCAAGAAGTGAATGCAACAATGGTCTTGTACCTCTCTTGCCTAGCTTGCTCTTGAAACATGGCTCTTAACTCCACGCCTATCTCATAGACTTCCAAATGTTCCAAACTTTGTTGGAGTTTTGAGCACATAGTAGCAAGCATGAGACAACTTACATCTCTAGAATCATTACGATGTTTCTTATAACTGTCTCTTTCTGCCCTAGGGGCATTGGCTTCTGGTTCAACAGGAAAGAGGCCCATCGAGAATGTACAACTTATCTTCTTGCCTAAGAACTATTCTTAGGCTATGGATCCAATCCATAAATTTCGTACCATTCTCTTAGAGCTTATCCTTCTCAAGGATCGATCGCAATGAAATTGATTGAGTGTTGTTAGTCATTATCTACAATTATGCAAAATTTTAAAATTTAATAAGTACCATCTTTCATTAAAGAAATTTATAATGTATTTTTCCAAAAAATACTCCCACTAAATTATACAACCTTCTTATACATCCAATGTATGATATAATTTAAATGGGCTAAGATACAACTTTAATTTAACTTTGAGTCCACGGAGGCGGACCGCTCAAAACTAAATTAATTAGGTAGATAATCATGTCAATCATATCCCATATGACTCTTAGATCCTTTTCTGAGATTCTTTAAGAAATCCAATTTCAAAAAGCATGTTAAATCTCATATTTGCCTAGGCCCAAAACTATTTGACGCCTAATTAAGTCCAACCATTTTAAACGTATAGGAAACATTCAATTTAATACACCTCGTGGAGGAGAACCCACATTAAATTAATGAACCTCATCTTGCTCATTCATGAATAAAATTAATGGACCTCGCGGAGGCGAGCCCACATGAATTCACCCATGCACTTATAAGTGTTTTAATCATGGCATGGCAAAAAGGACTTAAAACTTTCTTGAAGGTTTATCACATATAGCATACAACACATTTATGAGCACATAATATAAACATGTTACGTATCAAGTTTAGCTACTAAATTAATCATCATTAATTTAAGCATAATATTTATGTGTCATTAGTTTCTTTATAATTATGAGGATGAGACTCTTTGAACTTTGGTTATCATCTCCAAATCAAGATAACAAGAAGTGCGGCCGACACTAAGCCATAAGGCAACCACAATTCCGCACTAATTCAAGAAACCAAGAAAGTAGTCCATGTGGCCGAAACTAAGTAATAGATGGTCTCGATGAACGTAGGCCAATTGCATCCACAATTCCACATGGATCTCCAATCTTTGAATCAAGAACTTTGTTTCTCAATTTTAGCAATCATGAACTCTTCATAATTCTAACTTTGTTTTATCTTTGAAACTTTGATTGCGATCAAATTTGGGAAACACAATCTCGATGAGCGTAGATTAGCCATCCAAACTTTGAACCAATCTTAGAATCACAAGACTAAAACAAATAGGAAAATCAAACCCAAGATCCACACCCAAACCCAATCCGCCCCCGCGCCAAACCCTAGGTCCGGCCGGGTCAAGGAATGGGTCCGGTCGGACCTCTCTGAAAATCCCAAATTTTTAAAGTTCCAAAATTTATCTTAAAATTGTTTTTCCCGATTCAATTAGGATTTGGTGTTCTTGGTGATCCAATCACCATGATCATCAAAACCTTGAATGAACAATTCATGAATCCTTGAATTATCAAAACTTTGATCCAATCAAAAATTGATAATCCAAACAATTTTAAATCCACCATAATTTTTATTGCGATTGAATAGTGCAATAAAAGTTTATAAAACAATAAACCACATAAAATCATATAACACATAAACATCATAATCCAATATTCACATCATGCTAGGCACATAAACAAACAATTTATATACACACAACATGATCTAGTATTGAAATAATCAACATGAACGAGGCTCTGATACCACTGTTGGGTTTCGTAGTAACATGCGCAGCGGAATAAAGCATTTAATTTTTTTTTATGAAACCCAAAGCCATTGATCCGCTAATATGATTATATCAAATACATACAATATGAATACTAGAATACTAACCCTTGATGCCTTTGAATTTGGTCTTTAATCTTGGTGGAGAATTCGAAGCTTGATCACGAGCAAGTAAGAACACGAACTTCGAAGATGATAAATTTCACCCTCTATCGGTATCCACACCACGAACGAATATCAAGAACACTTGATCTTGGTTGCTAGACCAAATTGAGAAACACGCTTTCTCAATTGTATTTTTACTATATGGAATTATGTGATGATATTCTTGTTCTTCAATCTAGAGATCTCTTAGAACAAGAAAAATAATCCTCTCAAAACTCTTTGGAGGCACTCATAATGTTATCACAATTGATAGGACTGATTAGGGCAACTAGAGATAGGTTTTATACTTGTTACACCTATTCCAAATAGGAAACAAGTGGTCAAACCCGCAAGAAAACGGAACAGGAAGTTTCTGGCCCGAAACCGCCTGGCCCGATCGGGTATAGCAATGTGCCTGACCGGGTGCAGCATATAACCCGACCGGGTACACAAGGCTTCCCGACCGGGCGCTCCCCTTTTCTAGTTTTTCCGGTTTTCTCCTCTAAAACCCTAAAAACCTAAAAACCCTTAAAAGTCCTTCGACCCATAATTCCAATTAAGTCCTTTTAGATTCGTTCTAATGTGTGTGACCCTATAGGATTACACTAAGTTGGCAATGGGTTCAATCATAAACCCATAAGATATGATTAGGTTCTAGCAAACCATCATACCTACCCAAATAGTATAACTAGATACAAGTTCGCATTCCATTTAGAACATGTCATAATCCCTTTATCCACGATGTCATTGAACACAAGTCAACTTGTCTTTGTTCAATACTTTCTCGATTCCGAATATGTTGATAATCCAAACGACATTGATCCAATCAATTCATTTGAGTCTGGCCGAACATTTTCATCAACATCATTCCTACGAGAGGCCTAAGCTTGACATCTCTCTGAAGAGGGACAAATCCATCATAGCTTATTATTCTTCCCTACATGAATCCGATTATGCCAATCATACCTTTTATAACTACATGGTTAAAGGTAACGTTTGAATATGTCAAACATAATATTCATCAAGTGGAAGACTATAATAACTACATGTCTAAGGATTCAAATGACATAACTAATATGAGATATATATATATGACATTGACCATGATATAGATCTCATAAAGCGGGTCATGTCCGGTACTTAACAAGTACCCATAAATCTAACATGATCATCCCATGATCATTTAGCCTTTATACTAATACCAAACAAGTACTAGGGACGGAGATGATTATAAGTAAACATGAACAACAATAATAATCAAAATATCTCTTTATTAATATGAAATAAATAAACATGCCTAGGGCACCAACACCAACAGACAGAACATTCGTTAAGGGCAATAGAATCGTTGTTTGGACTCTACTGGGGAAAGAATGCAAAGCCATACGCACGGCGCGAGAAGAAGACTCAAGAATCAAGAACAAAATTTAGGGATGGATTCTACTTCTTATGGAGCGCGCGTATTTAAAAGAGTATCAAACGTGTCCGAAGACACTAGCAACAGTAACTAAAATTATGTACAAAGACACCAGCAACCTATGCGAAATAAACCAAACGTGTCCGAGGACACTTAGAAACAGTAACTAAAATTATGTTCAGAGACACCAGTAACCTATGCCAAAATATAAGACACACGGGTTATGAAGAAGAAATCTTACGGGGCGTGTGAATCAAATAGTTTCTTGACAAACTATGGTATATAGAGATGCTAAAACCTTAAGATCGCAGGATTTGGTAAAATGGTAATGTAGACGTTATATCGGGATGCAAGTGTCTCGGGATCGCACGGGTTACACCAATAACACTTTCGATTATATCGAGATGAATGTATCTCGGGATCGATTAGGTTATTAATAAAGGATTTATGACGGTTTCCTTAACCCGCATCAAGATTTATAGGGGTTCCTCAACCTGCATCAATTGGCTATCGCTGGGGAAAATTAATTGACTTGGTAATTTATAGGGGTCTTTCGGACCGAAGTTCATTAAATTTGGAGTTTATAGGGGCCTTTCAGGCCAAAGTTCATTAAATTTATGACTAGGGGCGTCAATTTTTGGTAATTTATAGGGGTCTTCCTGGACCGAAGTTCATTAAATTTGGAGTTTATAGGGGTCTTCCGGACTGAAGGAATGGACTAAGGACAAGTCCTAGAGATCGCGGTGTTTTGCAATATGTTTTAGTATAAGTGTATGAATGTAACACTTTTAGTATTTTAGTATGATATGTTCATTTGTTGTAACCTAGTGGAAAGCATTTATGAGTGATCGCAAGCTTGAGGGATTAAAGTAGAGAGTATGTGAAGTTTGGTGGTTTGTTGATATAAGATACCTTTTGTTTAGGTTTTAAGCATTGCGTATTGTTGTTAAAGGAGTTTGAGTGTAATTTACCTATAGTCTAGGGTTTGGGCTTTGATTGTTGATGTTAGAGAGGTTTTGGATGTGAATTTCCCAATGTTCGGGGTTTGATTGATTTACCACTGATTTGATTGTAAATTACCCAAAGTTTGGGGTTTAAGTATGTTGATGTTAAACATAGAGGATTTAATTGTAAATCGCTTTGAATGAGAAGGTTTGATTGTTAATTACCTAAAGTATGGGGTTTTGATTGACTTTTATGTTGATCATTTTGATTATAAATAACCCAAGTTTGGGGTTTAAATGTGTTAATGTTCAAACATAGGGGATTTGATTATGAATTATTTTAAGTGAGGGACTTGATTGTAAGTTATTTTGAGTGAGAGACTTGATTGTAAGTTACCCAAAGTTTGGGGTTTTGATTGTAAATTACCCAAGGTATGGGGTTTGGATTTGAGTAATGTAGAGTAGAGGTGCTTCGTTGTAAGTTACTCAAGATATGGGGTTTTGGTTGTAAATTACCCAAAGTTTGGGGTTTGACATTGAGTGTGAGGGATTTATTTGTATTTTCCCCAAGGTTTGGGGTTTGGATGTGTTAATTTATTAGATGTAGGGTTTTTGTTGTAATTACCCGAAGTTTGGGGTTTACTTGAATTATATCAAATGATGGATTTGATTGTTAGTTACCCAATGTTTTGGGGTTTGGATGTGAATTTCCCGATGTTCGGGGTTTGATTGTAAATTATTAAAAGTTGATTGAGTATTTGAAGCTATTAGTAAAATGTTGGTTTTGATGATTTTGTTGAAAAATGCAATTTTTGCGTTAAAGCATTTTTTGGTCCGTAATTGTCATAATCTTTGACTGATTCTTGACTTGGTTGACTTTGATAAAAGTGCTATTTGTGTGGTTTAACTTTTGTTATAGTATGGGGATGTAATGTACGTTAGTGTTTCGTTGAGAAAGCTTATTTTGGATGAAGTTATACTTTTGTCTGTTAATATTGTAAACTTGGACTAGTTTTGACCGATTTGTCCTAGGTAGACTAGGGTTTTGATTGTGAGTTTTGTATAGCATATGATGTATATGTTCTAAAGTATTTGTTGGGATGTTTTGTGGTATTTTGCTAGAGCAATGTCGCAATAATTCAATATTTACACATGTTATGAAATAAATTGCTAGATTAATTGCATACCTTTGCTGTGTATACCTGTCTGTGTTTGCAGGTTGTATTACCGCCTTTGAAGTTAAAGGGATCGTGCGGCATTGTATATGACTTGTGGGAGAGGACCCCAGAGACTGTTCAGAGCAGGGTACAGGCCACTGGCTTAAACTTATTCTTCGAGAGCTTGTCTGGTCAGGGGAACTGACTAAGAGCACCAATCTGGTCATGGCACTGTGGAAGCATTGGTGGGATATCACGCATACATTCCACTTTGGTTGGGGAGAGTTTACAGTGACTCCTCCTGACTTCATGGCTCTTACTGGTTTATATCTCACAGGTAGCCCAGTGTGAAGTGATGATACCTTGCTTGCCGATGGGAGTGCAGATAGACTTCTGAGCTTGATCGGGTTTGATTGCACCGATAACAGGAGCGGGTATGTTTGGGCAGCCTTAGGAGGTGGTATGAGGAGATGCTGGTGGCTCTTGAGGATGGTGGAGGTGATGTAGAGGCGGCTGTGCGGGTATTCATTTGGTACGGATTATCGCGGACCATCTTTGCTAATACCAGCACAATAGCGATGATTCCTCTGTTGGAACGCTTGGCGGATCTGGATGCAGTGAACTGGATTGCTTGGGGAGCTGTGGGCTTGGCGGATTTGTATCGTTCCCTAGATCGGTAGTTGTAGATCTCAGTTGGCGCCAGTCGATTTTTTATACTTTGCCTTGGAGGTATGAACCGTTTCTTATCTGTTTCTGGTTTCAGTCCCTTCTTGTAGATTGTTTTCTGATCTTGTTTTATGACCCCTCTTTGCAGTGTTGGGCCTATGAGATTCTTGCTCTGAGTCAGTTTGAGATGACCAGTGCTTGATCGACGTACCCTGCCATGTGCCGATGGGTGCCGAGTTGTAGGAGTAGGGAAGATGAGACTTCTTGGCACTATACTTATGTCCAGTTGAAGACCATTCTGGGGGATCCCAACCGAGAGACATGACGTTCTATCCATGGGCGGAGTTAGACTTTGAGTTGCTTACTACAGGAGCACTTAAGGCGACGGGCCAGCAGAGGTTGCTGATTGCCTATAGCAGGGATGCCCTTTATTTGGGTGAGAGGGTACGAGCCTAGGATGGAGCAGGCAGTGTCTACTTGGTTCCGGTGGATCCTCCTCGGTTCATGAGTGATCCAACGTCTCTGCATGACCGGGTTAGGTTGACCGAGGGCCTTGATGCTAGACAATTCATTGTAGATGGAGCCTCGTATGATGACTTCATTTACACATGCCTTGGGGGCCCACACACTGTGATAGAGGAGAATCTGTGGGAGATGGGGCAGAGGCATGTTGAGTTGGTGGCACCGGGCCCAGCAGGTCCTTCCTTTGATAGGGTTTTTGGAGCTTCTTTGTATAGTCATGCCGATGATAGCGGTAACCCTCAGTGGGTTTAGTATGAGGAGAGTAAGATAGCTCCAGAACTTCACATCCCGGCGGGTCATATCAGTGTATATACTTCTACCCCTTCGTTTGTTCATCCCAGTTCTGTCTTTAGTCATCCTCTCATTTGGACTTGTTTTGACATACTTTTGTCATTTTTTTCTTAGGTGACTAATCAGAACTGTGAGGCCATGAAATGCTGTGAGTCTGGTCTATGAGCGGTGATCAGGAGGTTGACGCCCTCCTCCGCAGAAGCGGACTCGAGGTAATGCTAGCGGATCAGCATCTTAGATCTGCAGTTTGTTAGTGGTAGCATAGACAGTAGAATAGTAATATCCATGGATGACTATATAAAACATTTATATCATTTGTATGCTTTATGTCTAGCAGTATGTACATGTAGATAGTATGTATGCAATATGTATGCAGTCCAATTCCATTGGGGCAGCCCCAGTTTAGTGAGGGCATAAGGTGGGGGACTCTACCTCATTTTTAGACGCACCCTGTTTTTTCTCTAGACCTCCCTTGCGGGTTTTCAATCTAGGTGGGTATATTCTTTCTGCGTCGTTTTTTTTTTTATATATATATTTCAGTCGACTCAAAATAAAGAAAAAGACAAAATTGTACGGACGACTTGCAGGAGCCTTTTCATTATGGTAAGAGAAGAGAGAGAGAGAGAGAGAGAGAGAGAATGATAGAGAGAGTTCTCGTGTTTTGACTCTTTGGACAGCTTGAGTGTATATATGTATAAAAGGAAGGAAGCCCCTGCTTGACAGAAAGTAAGTGTTTAGCTCTTTCCTAGATTGTAGAACAGAAGACTTGTCGAGACATTTGAAAATTGCCTTATTCAGAATTGTCTTTTGATTGCTCGAGAATGGACCTCGTTGATTAGTTATGTATCTTATGATTATGTTTTAGACAAGTAGTCTCGAAATAATAAACACCTTGATTAATCGAGAAGAAGAACAGAAATTATGGTGTATGGGGAAGAGAGAAAAGAATGAAAGTTGGCTCGAAGTGGGTTGTGTATATTTTGGACCGGACCAGGAGGTTACCTACGTTCCTCTCGGTTTGAGAGGCTCAGGTCCGCGTAGTTCGAGGATGACCCAGTTGATGATAATACTGGGTTTAAGTGGGTATATGTGGGAAGAGAGAAAAGAAAGAAAGTTGCCCCAAGGTGGGTTGTGTTTGGTCTTGAGTGGTGGTCTGCTCCATTGTTGTTTGTTGCTTTGGACCTGTAGACACCCCGCCTTGTACCGCTCACCTCGATTGCACATTTGATCTTGTGTTTCTCCCTATTTTAAGTGTTTCTCGTTAGTTTCTGTTACTTCCATTAAGTTCCTGGCTGACTCTGTTAAGTCCAGGGACTAAACTGAATAACTGTGCTGACTTTCTAGTCCATTCTGTCAAAAAAACCATTTCAAAGTCGCGCGCCTCCGCCCTTAGAGGTCAGAAGCGCGCGCATCCTGCCACCAAGGCAGGAGGCGCGTGCATCTGGGCGTCAGTTACAGATTTTCTCCAAGAATCCCTCCCTTGCTCATTTAACATGATTTTGGGCCGGGAAACTGATCTTTGTGACTTCGTTTTGGCACCAAAAACATCTCTTTTACAACTATAAAAACCCCTCTTCTCCAACCTTTCAAAGGACCTTCTTTTCAACATAAGAAAACTATACAAAAAAAAGAGAACTTTTACTTTAAGGCATTTTTGAGTGTTTTCCCTAAAATAAGAACTTGAAGGTCCTTGAAGACTAGGTAATACTACTCTTTTCTCCCCTCTCTCTCTACTTCATCTCATTTCTCATTCTTTTATTTTATCAAACGTGCAATCACCCAAACCATTTTGGGACATGACACCAAAGATCACTTCATTCCATTGAAGTTGGTCAAGGAGTTATCTCCCCACATTCAAAACACCCCTTTTTAACCCCCTTTATCATTGTCAAAGAATAGGAAGAACATTTTATTTATGTAGACTACGAACAAGCAAGACCAACATTAGTTGGGCGAGATGGGTGTTTAAGTACTTCCCATCTCGTAACCTAGCCCCCGAACCTCATAACAAGAATCTCTATTTTCGTACCAAAACATAGGCTAAATATTAGGTTTTTCTTATGTTCATCTAAAACATATTTGGCGACTCTAACAACAAAAACACAAATAGACATCCTAGGATCCATCCACCGCTCTAGCCAAGCGTGTGGGCTCTGTCACGACCCGAAAACCCGTCTCTATTTTCTTAGTAATAAATGACTATTTATTTATTTAATTGCTTAATTATTTATTTAATTATTTATTTATTTAAATATTTATGTGTGCATTTTATGTTTCATAATATTTCCATGCCTAGCATTTAAATTGTTATTTGTGCTAGTGTAGTGTTTGGGTCTTAGTTGTTAGTAGGGAGTATAATAGTTGAGTTAGTAAGTGGAGGAAGGGGCCTAAGTGTAACATTTCAAAATAATTCATCAACTCCCTCTCTTCTCCCTCACCTCTCCCTCACCTCACACTCCATTCCCAGCATACTCTCTCTCTCTCTGACACGCCCCAATTCCCGGGATCCCCTAATAGAACCTCGAACCTGGTGCGCGTACTAACAAGAAACAAGAAACTAACGGGAAACAGGAACAATACCTGTTAGAAACAAACTGACATGCTATATCTACTCAAGAATAAGGAGCTAAGATAGCTCACAACGAGTTCTAGACCAAGAAAATTAAAACCAAACAAGGTTACATACAGCGGAAGACATGCCTAGCAAATAAGCTGGCATCAAGAACTGTCTAGGGACAACAAATACTAACCCAATACAAGCCCAGAGTTTATTAACTCATACAAGATCGTCCTTACCAAAATATAAAAGGACACTAACTTCGAACAAGAATATCCTGCTGAGTAAGTTCCCAGATAAGTCGAGCCTCACTGCGTACTATCCCCTGCTTTCCTGGGGGGGGAAACAATTAAACAAATAAAGGGTGAGATAAATCTCAGTAAGCTATTAACATGCAACTATATGTCATGTTACCATGCAATACAAGTAGATACTTAACTAAACATATATCAAGTATCATCAAGTAACAAGTATAGGAGAGGTTAAGCCAACTCAACAAGTAATCAAGCTCAAGAAAGGTTCAGGTAACAAGTAGTCAAGTAGAGTGAGAAGCTAGACCAACTCACCAAGATGCACATAGGCCTATCACGCATTTTTACCTGAATCCTTCCTTATTTCTCCCAAGAATACCATTTGTTGTCGATGCTTTTCTAGCTGAGGACAACCAAGAACAAGAACAAGAAATTGCTGTGCAGTATATAAGAAGACCTGGTAACCAGTGTATCCACAAGAACAAGATCCACGTGGTGTTCAAGACAGGAGTTTAGCATTCACTTAGGTCAGGCTTATTGCTCAAACCAAGGAAGCTATGCCCTTACTATGGCCGGTAGTAAGGGGTCAGGCGGAAATACATAGGGACCCGATTTTCACTTAAGCCCCGGCTCTCGCGACAAGCGTGAACCTATATATTTTCGAACAAGCAAGGAGAACCACCTGGACTCACACAAGAATGCACAAGTAGATGTTTACTTGAACTACGAGAACAGAACTCAGTCCCTTATTAGTGGACTATTCTTTATGCACCATGTAATCATGTATCATGTGCTCACGAGAATATGCACCATGTAATTATGTATCATGTGCTCAGGAGAATATGCACCATGTAATCATGTATCATGTGCTCACGAGAATACAAGTACCCATACGCAATTATTGCGAATACAAACCAAGATAACACTGGCACATAAGGTGTCCATGTAACACGATCAATCCAAGTAAGAGTCCATTAATAACAGACTTCAGTCAAGTAGTAGGGTATATCACTTTGTCACATGCCAAGTTTGCACGTACATATTCATATCACGTTTAACACATTAAAGTGTCTATCACGGTACCCTTACTATCAAGTAGAGCCCAACACCTTAGACTCTAAACACGTAATAGAATAGGTCACCTTGTACCTAGACACAGTCATACTTCACGTATATGTATCGTTAGTAATCGAATACATTTTCTAACACATATTGTGTTCTGTAATCATTATTATTAATTTAAATCGTAGTATTCACGATTATATGAATTATCTTCATATTACACTAGTCCCTATTTTCTTTAGGAACCATTTCAAGACAAGATATCTTCTTTATATTTTATATACTTCATTGAGTATATACACGATTAAAACCAATCACTAGCACTTTAGTGTTTGTTCATAACACTTACAATACACACGTATCAAGTTCAAGTATGTAGTAGAGTTAATCATTCTCTATCTAGTTCCATATCCCAACTCTTTTGGTTATTCATACCATGTATCAAGTAATCAAGAAGTAACATTCCATCAAGTAACTATATGCAAGATTTGCATATACATATCAAGACTCTTTCAAGTTCATTACCATACACATATATTGGTATATTGGTGTCAAGGCACGTACAAGATTTTATAATCTTATATTCAAGTCTTAATCCAATTACTTGGATGTTCAAGTCATGTACGAGATTTTATTGTCTTATACTTCAAGTTACTGTCTCATCTTAAGACATTCAAGACATTCAGGACATTCAGGACATTCAAGACATTCAGGACATTCAATACATATACAAGATCTTATCATCTTATATCCAAGTTCTCACTCCATTTCTTTGGATGATTAAACATGTACAAGAGTTAATTATCTTATACTTCAAGTTCAAGCTAGGAAGATGAATTATACATCTTTCACGAATTATTTTCCAATCCTTTTCTTAGGACATTCAAGCTCAAGACATTAGTTGGTGCCCCTAAAGTACACAAACATTAACTTCAAGACACATAAAAGAGTTACTACTCTTATACTCAAGTTATTATTTAATTATGATTTAAGTCCACATTTCATTTGATCACGAAGGGACTATTTTTCAGTACTAGAGTGTTCTACAACACTCATCTAGGCCATCTAGGGTAGTACCCTAAACCTAGACCAAGACTACTTCAAGTTCAAATTAAGTAAATGAGTTATACCACTCATACTTACAAGTTCATAATCCCCTACATAGGATATTCGAGCTCAAGACACTAATTTGGTGCTCTCATGGTGCACAAACATAGGTTCTAAGACAAGCATAACACATAAGTGCTTGTTCATAGCACTTTCAAGACATATAAAAGAGTTGTTACTCTTATACTTAAGTTCTCATTTGAGTTCTATAAGTGTCCATGTACAAGACTAAGTTCTCATTTTAATTCAATGAGTATACACGTTTAAAACCAAGTTCTGATGCCCCTAAGGTGTCACAACACTTGCTAGGACATCTTATACTAAGGTTATATACCTTAACTAGAGTTACTTCCAAATTATACAAACTTTAAACAACATTTTGTTCTTCAGGTAACTGTGCGGTCGCCTAAAATGGCCTGTGCGGTCGCACACATGCAGGTCAATTCCTTTGAAAAACCTTTCAGAAAGATGGGCGGTCGCCCAAGGGTTTTTGTGCGGTCGCACAAGGTACCAAAATGCGAAATTTTTATTCTTTCCCAGGTTAAGAAATTTCCCGTCCCAAGCGTAGGAGTAACTTTTACTAACTCTTAGGCAATACCCACAACATTATTTCAGGCTCAATTCATTTCTTTACCGTCCATAAATAATAGGATAATTTCCTTTTATTCCAATTTAATATTTCACCGACCCAAAAGTATAAGTACAATTTTATATTATACTAATATACCCATTTAAAGATACTTCCATTCATTTCCCCGTACCACAATTAATGGCACAATTTTTCTAATAATATTTAAATCGAGTTACTATTTTACCGTCTCACGAATAGGAGTAACTTTTCTATACTTTTCCAAGTTTCTTCCCAGGGCAAGACTATTCATTCTTATTTAGCATACGAATACTCCCTTCGTCCCAATTTTACAAGTATCACAAAAATTGCTCAAAACACAATTTTAACAAGAACAAGTAGCGGGAATAACATATATGCATGTTATTACAAGTAAGGGAGAGCTAATAACTTACCTAGTCAAAAATCAAGTTGACCCAAATTAATTTCTGTTCGGCAGGAAACGCTCTATTCAGCGCCACGAATATTTATCCGGGACCAGAATCACGAACGGAGGGATAATTAAGCTCGAGGAGTCGAGAATAGGAAGAATTCCTAACTTAGCTTTTGGAACAGAAGGAGAGTACGAGAAGATTTGAGATGTTGCCTTTCTCAGAGAAGGCAACATACTATATATACTTGCAAGTTTTGAGAAATTACACTTAGGACCCTCAAGTTCTAACTTTGACAAAAAGTCCCCTAAACTTTCAACTTTGACATTTAACCACCTTAATTTTCTAAAGCAATTAAATAATTAACTCAAATAAAATAGCATATAAATATGCTAGCCAAGAATTTAACAAGTACGTTAAATATTTAACAGGAATAAAGATGGGCGTTACACTCTCTCTCCTTGGCTATTTGGGTAAGTTTTTCTTCTCTCCCTTCTCTCTTCAATCTAGCTATCTTCCCCTCATTATCTCTCATTTCTCATAATATGAAACATGTTTAGATCGTCAATAGGATCGTAGGGAGCTAAGAATATTCGAATTCCGTCAACTTTGAGAAAATCCGAGTAAGTTGCTTTTCCCCCATTTTTATGCTAAAGTGTTCATTTCATGTTTATATAATGCTTTAGTTGATAAATTTGATGTTTGATTGAGTTTGGGATTTATTTGGAATTTATTTTGGTTTTTGGTTAAAAATGGTGATTGTTATCAATGTTGGGTTTCAATCTTAGTTTGGGTTGATAGATGATGTGATTTAGGTCCCTTTTTAGTTGTTAAGTTGTTTTGGTTCATGTTTATGCTTGGTGGGAAGTTTGGTTGTGATTGATTTTGAGAGTTTGTGAAAATGGTAAGAAATCTTGATGAACCCAGCTGCTGAATCCCTCCCAACCCGTCGACCAGGCGCCCGCCCGGGTTGAACCAGGCGCCCACCTACCTAGCTTTTCCTGCGGCCAGACCTTCTGGTCAATTAAGCGCCCGCCTGCCCCAGTGCGCGCGCCCGCCCGCCCACCTGTTCTAGAATTCTGCCTTTTTGCTTGTTTAAGACTAAATGGCTTACCTAGTTTAGGTTTTATTCTTCTAATTAACCTAAGTTAACATCGTGGAACACTTTATTAATTGGAATTGGTTCTTTTGTGAATAATATGTTATGAAATTTGATTAAGTACCGTTTTGGGAATGTAGACATCTTTGATGTGTTGTTTGGATTGGTTTACCTTTGTGGCGATTTATTTGGAATGGTTCCCTACTTTGGAATCATTAGTTATTTATCGTGCTAGTATGTTATTACTTAGCCTTTACTTGAAAGTCCAGCTGGTATTTGTGTCGTGTTTGGGCGATGCGAAACATTATGATGGCACAAGCCAAGTCCATTATGATGTTGACCATTGTTTTGCCCCATTATTCCCCTCCTCCAGATTGGCCTTAGATGTGAGATGAGCTAGCCCCTTTGTGAGCATTTTAGCTATTGGTTTTGGGCTTTGACTGTGTGTCATTGTCCCCTTATTAATATTGGTTCCGGTACCGGGGGGTTTTCTCTTCAAGCTTTCATGCTACTATGAAGATGTTGATTGTTGATTATTGAAGCTGCGCAGCGACCTTTATTTGGTTCTATCAGTTGGGAAACCTTGGCTAATATCCTTTGTTACTTGTTTATTTCCGCTGCTATCTGTTAATTGATAAATGCTATGTGCTAAGTGATATTTATTATTGTTTATTGCTTACCGCATCATAGCATGTCATGTAGTTGCATTAGTGACTTATTGAGATTTATCTCACCCCCTTTCTTTTATCTTTGTTTTTCCTTAACCCCCCCCCAGGAGGAAAGGATTAGACTCGCTGATCACGAGGAGGACGTCGCGAGGGTTGAGCTTTTTGGGCAAGTTGCTATTGGTGGGTTTACATTACATAAATGTGTAACCTTTTGGGAATAGTTGTACCGAACCTGACGTCATTAGAATTTGTATATTTTATTATTTTGGGTGTAAGCTTATGGAGCTCACACTAGTTTATATTTTGTTGTTCAAGTTGGATTTCAAAACATTGTGTTATCATCTTTTGGTATAAAAGGAAAATTTTATCTTCATTATTTTAGAGTTTATTGTTTAAGTCGACGTCCAGCTCGCGTACTCCGGGCCCGCGGGGTCGGGGTCGCGACAGGCTCTCCCAGGGTATCTACAGTGGCGACTCCGCTAGGGACATTTGAGGGTTAAGCTTGCGTTTTGTTCGAAGTCTACATTTTTCTGGGCATTCTGGTTCCTGATGGTGGGAAGCGTGCGCCTCTGGCCTTCTTGGCCTAAGGCGCGCGCATCTCACATCAAAGACCAGAATCACCCACTTCTCAATGTTCTTCCTATTCTTCTTTTTTCTACACTAATCATCTTTGCAGGGGTTCCATTAGATATTCAGGACCAGGGCAATCCCCTGAGTCTAAAGTCTCTGACGGTCTGACAGGTTTACCCAAAAGCGGGCGCCTCCCAGAGACTTTGCGCAATGCACGCGCATCCCACAACACATACAAGAGGCGCGCGCTTCTGGGAAGTTTTCCAGAATAGGAACAGTTTCCAGAACAGAGCAGAATAATGGGGTGTGGGCACAGTTGCCTGCATCAGGACTGATTCGGACCATTTAACTGTTTTATTTTGTGTTTTTTATCGGTCACACGGGTGATTCGAGAGTTGTAAATTACGTGCTTATTTGCTTTTTTTTTTTTTTTTTTAAAGTAAAAAAAAAAACGTTTTGTCACTTGTTGGACCTCACACTACGTGCACAAATTCCTATCAATTGCTCACTATCGAGTCGCACAAGTTCATAACCCCAAACTCGTCGAGGCCCGTCCTAGAGAGTTTCAAGCTCCACCCGACCTTGACTCTCTCGAAGCGGTAAACCTCAGCCCGTGGCGTAGTTCATGACTACATGCCGGGGATAACCTTTAAGCCTCTCTTTAGCCGAGCACAAGCCAACACAATTCTAGTTAGGGTCTAACACTCTGTGACCAAGTCGGTTTTCATGTGCTGAGATTTCCCTAAACTAATGTCTTCAAATCATACATGCCGTTTCCAAGAGAAACAAGTGGTTATCATGGACGAAATAAAACTCCGTCCCCAAGTGGTTATTATGGACGAAAATAAAAATCTGTCCCCGCATGTATGCTTTACTACATTAATTTAGTTTAATCCCGACACATGTAGGTATCACAAACGTGGTGGAATCCGATGAGTATATGGGACCGCGAGAAGGTCTATATACTAGTGTGACGATTCCATTATTTTTCTTAGAAACTCAAAAGGGATTCCGTCCCTCCGAATTATAAAAAAAAAGTCTTTTCTTTATGTGGTTTGAGTCGTGTGCCCACTGTGTGTTCTAAGCCTCTTCATGGACCAAAAGTGTTACTCAAGACTGACAAGGGCCTCTTCTTCAATTTAGGTCCAATTGGTACTTACCGCATCTACTGAGATTCAGCAAACCGGCTTGTTCGTGAATTGCTCATTCTAACAGCTCCGACAGCATCAATGGCCAGTGACTCCAACAGCAACAACACCATGTCTCTTGAACAACTCTCAGCTATGGTCCAAATGCTCCAAGATCAAGTCTCCACTCTCAATAAGGAGGCCCAAAGCAAAGATGATCTTTGGCAATCCCACCTTGACAACCAAAGGGAGGCTCATGAAGCCGAAATTGATCAAATGAAGGCTAAGCTCACCAAGCTTTCCAAGGGGAAGGACAAGAATGAGAATGATGAGTCCGAGTGGACTAAGGGTTTATTTGAAATCCCTTATGTTAGTGCCCATACCAAGAAAGTGGGGGAACCAAGCACCGAGAACAAGGATCACAAGATGGTTGATTCAATCATGTCTCACATAGACCAACGCTTCAATGGTCTCAACATGGGGAAAGGCTCCGACACAAGCCTTTATCAGTCATCCATTCTCATGAGCACAATGGCTGCTCTCCTCGACAAGTTCAAGATGCCCGACATCAGCAAGTTCAAGGGAAACTCTTGTCCAATGGCACACATCGAGACCTACATATGGGCTATGTTTCCAAAGAAGGTCTCTCCAAAAGTGATGGCACAATGCTTCCCTCTTACTCTTGAGGGGGCCATAAAGGATTGGTATGCAACTCTCCCGCTCACAATTCGTCTCGATTGGGACGCCTCCATGCTTGCCTTTAAAAGTCAATACCAAGGCAACACCACTCATCGCCCGACAAAGAAAGAGCTCGAGAACACCACTCAAAGGGACAATGAGTCCTTTATTGACTTCACAAGAAGGTGGAATGGCAAGCTTGCTGAAATTGTCGAGAGGACTAATACCAAGGAGAAAATGGACATCTTCCTCATGTGTCTAACGATTGATCTCCGCACCTACCTAAGTGGGGCTTGCTATGCAGATTTTTCTCAAATATATGAGGCAGGGGTCCAAATGGATGACTTGCTCAAGGAGATCAAGAGAACTGCTCCTAGCTTCCGATACAAGGCCGCCTCTAACTCCACAAAAGAGGCTTCAGTCAATGCCGTCACTACCGACAAGGGGAATTACAAAAGGGTTCGTCCACCACAAGGCAAGAAATTCCATAATGACCGTGTCTACACTCCTCTTCAAGGCATGACTATCACCGAGGCCTTTGAAGCCCTCAAGGCCAAAGGGAAAGTTACTCCTCTCCAAGGGTACAATCCCAATGCGATCCGCGCCAACCATGCCCATCACAAATGGTGTGACTACTATCAACATAGTGTCCATCTTACCGAGGAATGCTTTATGCTCCATAACGTTATCTAAGACCTCATCGACAAAAAGGAATTCATAGTTCCCAATGAGGGTGATGTCCATGTAATAGAGTTAGGAGAGTTTGGGGAGACCACTCATTCACATCCAATTGTGAATGAGGTCTCCAATGTTATGAATGAAATTGATAATTATTGCTACGTTGTGAATTATAATGAGGTAATGAGGGAAGTCTTAGAGAATAGGAAAAAGAGGCAAAACGGGAACGTCAACATGCTAACTCGATCCGGACGAGTCATAGCAAACAATCCCATCGCTTCTGCGACTAGCACCTCTACTCCAAGATCGAAAACTCGCGACACTCCCGAAGACCCTTTATTGGTACAACTCAAGAAGACTTAAGTAAACATATCTATTTGGGACCTAATTTCATCTTCAAAGAAGCATCAAGACCTTGTCATCAGCAATCTCGACGACACATCAGTCTCTCCTGACACAACTCCCGAAGACCTTACTGCTATGATAGGCCACATACATTTTGGCAATGTCATCACTTTTGCCGATATGGACCTTCCACCATTTGGGTCCGATCACAATGGGGCCATCTATCTCAAAGTAAGGGCAATGGGGAGACCTATTTCAAGAGTTTTGGTTGATGGTGGTTCCGCACTCAACTTGATGCCTGGCCGAATCATGGGCATACTGGGGCTTAAGAGTTCAGATCTAAAGCCTTCTACTCAAGTAATCCTAGGTTACGACAGCACTTCTCGGACAGTCATGGGTATGGTAGAAGTGGACATTGAATTTGGGAGCATGGTTATGTCCGTCCCGTTTCAAGTGCTCGATGTCCCCTCTTCATTCAATTTGCTCTTGGGCCAACCATGGATACACAGTTCCAACGCCGTCCCTTAAACTCTCCACCAATATGTCAAGTTCCGCAATGGGGATGAAATAGTGACCGTTATGGCAGAAAATGTCACTATCCACAGAAATGGGGAACCTGTCCACCAAATTCATCATGGATTAGAAGACTCCACACTCTCCGGTGTCTCGATCAACGCCATCAACAAAGAAGGGGGAAACGGACCATGGACCCTCGGCAATCACAAAGTCCTCCGTATGATGAGGAATATGAACTACTTTCCCGGTCTAGGCCTAGGGAAATACCAACAAGGGAGAATGCAACCCATGGAGGTCACATTTGTCAAGAACAAGTTCGGATTGGGGTACGAACCTTCCGAGGATGATTTGAAATATGAGCAAGCCGTCAAGAATGAAAAGGCCCGAGCTCGCAGAGAAGGCCGTCACTATGAAATTCCCAACTTGAGGCCTTATCGCAAGACGTTAAATGGCTACTTTGTCCGCCAGAGGGAAGATGTCCCATACATAATCTTTCCCGAGCCATGGGTCAACTGCAAGGGTATCAGAAAGCCCAATCTGGAAAGTCTTTGCCGATTGTGAGATTTAGAAATCCGAAGAGGAACTAACTCCTATGTCACCTCGAGAATGGTGGGGGAAGAAAGTGACCATAGAGTCCGAGACAGAGATTACTGTGGGGGAGGAGTTAACTTCGAAGAACTTGCCATCATGGACGAGTGCCAAGTCAATGCCATCTCCGACAACACCGATACGGGAAGTGAGCCTATCAGCGAGGTCAAGCCGAGCTCTGAGCCAATCAACAACTGGTATTCAACGAAGGGGCCCGTGGTATCCGAGGAATTCCTGATCAAGAAAATGGGTTGTATTTCACGAAAGGTTACAAAGGAAGACTAGTTGACATTCACTTTCGAGTCCGAGAGTGTTTCGGATACCCTCACCCAAGAGGATATGGAGGCAATAGCCGAGCGTGTGTTCCCTTTCTTTAATAATGAAAAATTCAATCTTTCTAAGTACCCCGAGATTGCAAACATCATAAATAATGAATTAACTAATAATGAATTTAATGAACTAGTTAATAACGATTCAAATAATGATGAAATAGACCACGAAAATGAAACATACTTAAATGAACTTGCTCAACAGGTCCGTAGTCGTGGTGAAAACAGTCCAGGGGCTGATGAAGAATTACATGTTGTTAATATGGGTACCAATGAGGAGCCAAAATAAGCCAAGATCAGAAGCTTCTTCAAGGGGGAAGAGAAAGACTGACTGCACTGCACTGCTCAGAGAATTTGTGGATGTGTTTGTATGGTCATACAAAGACATGCTGGGTTTAGACAGAAAGGTCGCCGAGAACAGGATTCCGATCAAAGACGACGCTAAGCCAACAAAATAGAAACTCAGAAAGATTAAGCCAGAATGGTCTTTACAAGTCAAAGAAGAGATAGAGAAGCTTCTTAGTGTGGGCTTCATCAAAGTCATTGAGTATCCGACATGGATAGCCAATGTAGTGACAGTCAAAAAGGCTAACGGCAAGGTCCGTGTTTGTGTGGATTTCCGGGATTTGAACAATGGTTCTCCAAAGGATGACTTCCCACTACCCAACATCGACATGCTAGTCGACTCCACTGTCCCCTACGAGGTCCGCTCATTTGTGGATGGCTTTGCTGGGTATAATCAGATTCTCATGGAAGAGGAGGATCAACACAAGACTGCTTTCACAACATCGTGGGGCACCTTTTGCTACACAGTCATGCCATTTAGGTTGAGGAACGCTGGGGCTACTTATCAAAGGGCTGTGACAGACCTGTTCCACTACATGATTCACAAATAAATTAAGGTCTATGTGGACGACATGATCATCCATTAAAAGGGGACCTACGGTCAACACTTGATTGACCTCCTCATGTTCTTCGAAAGGCTTCGACAACACAAAATGAGGCTCAATCCCGCAAAGTGCACCTTCGGGGTTATTCAAGGAAAAGTTCTTGGCTACATGGTCACTGAGAGAGGAATTAAATCAGATCCTTTGAAAATCAAGGCAATCATTGATATGCCTCCTCCGAAGACACAAAAAGAAATCAAAGGTTTCATGGGCAGACTTCAGTACATCAGTCGGTTCGTGCACCAGCTCACTTCAATGTGTGAGCCAATCTTCAAGCTACTGAAGAAGAATGTGGCTCTAGAATGGAACGATGATTGCCAAGAAGCCTTCGACCAAGTGAAGCATTACTTGACATGCCCTCCAGTTTTGGTTCCACCGCACAAAGAAAAGCCTCTCTTGCTCTACCTCACAGTGAATGATGAAGCCCTAGAGGCTATGCTAGCACAAGAGCAACGAGACTCCACAAAGAAGAATGCCATTTATTTTGTCAGTCGCTGATTTCAAGGAGGCGAAAAGAACTACTCCGTTTGGAGAAGTCATGTGCAGCATTGGTTTGGGTCACTCAAAAGCTCAATCATTACATGGAAGCCTTTCCAATCAAGCTAGTAGCAAAAGTGGACTTGCTCCGCTACATCTTCGAGAAGCCTTTCATGTCAACAAGGATAGCCAATTGGTACTTCATGTTCGCCGGCTATGATATCACTTACGACACACTTAAGTCCATCAGGGGGAAAGTGTTTAGTGATCAGCTTGCTGAATTTTTGTGTGACAAAGTAAAGGTGGAAGACTTATAATTTCCCGATGAAGACTTGATTTGCACTACAACCGAGGAAAATAAGTGGCAACTTTTTTTCAATGGCGCAACCAATAAGCACGGTTATGGGATAGGAATGTTGCTTGTCGATCCAAAAGACATCTACACTCCGATTGCAATCCGTCTTGAATTCGAAGCCACCAACAATATTGCTGAATATGAGGCATGTATAGCGGGGCTAGAAGCAGCCCTAGAAAGAAATGTCACAGATCTAGAAGTATTCAGTGACTCCCTACTCCTTATCAATCAGACATCGGGCAAATGGAGAATCCAAGACCCGACCATCCAACAGTATCGTCAACACTTAGAAGAATTGGTTGAACAGTTTCAAGACATCACGTTCAATTATTTTCCAAAAGACAAGAACCGCTTTGTCGATGCACTAGCCACCATTGCCTCACTGGTTGAGATGCCTAAAGGAAAAATGGTAAAACCCTTCAAAATTACAAGAAGGACTAGTCCGGCATATTGCATGAGTATTGAGATCAATGAAGTCCAAACAAACCCCCGTGGTACACAGACATCATGAACTTCCTCAACAATGGCACTTTCCATGAGAATAGCAATGGGAAGTATCGAGTGGCATTACAAAAGCTAGCTGCGAGATATGTGTTGAGACATCACGAAGGGATCAATCTTTTGTGTGCAAATGAGACCGAAGCTCAAGAAATAATGCATGAAGTCCACGAAAGCGAGTGTGGACCCCATATGAATGGGATCATGTTAGCCAAGAAGATACTCCGCACTGGCTACTATTGGGCTACCATGGAAAGAGACTGCATTGAGAAAGTCAAGAAATGCGCCAAGTGCCAATTCCATACCAATTTTCTACATGCTCCACCTTCACAACTATACAACATGACCACACCATAGCCGTTTTCTTGTTGGGGCATAGATATCATCGGCAAAGTCCATCCTACGGGAAGCAACGGACAGTCATTCATTCTAGTGGCCGTAGATTATTTCACAAAGTGGGTCGAAGCACAAGCTTATCGGGTTCTCAACGCCAAGAAAGTGGCCGAATTCGTGAAGAACAACATCATGTGCCGATACGATATTCCCCATGAAATTATCTCTGACAATGGTTCACACTTTGAGAAGGAAATGGATGCACTTTTGGTTGACTATAAAATTACCAAACACAAGTCATCCCCGTACCGCCCCTAAGCCAATGGAGCGATCAAAGCAACAAACAAGACAATTGAGATCATCATACGGAAAATGGCCTCAATAGGAAGGGATTGGCCCGAGAAATTACTTCTAGCATTGTGGGGCTACCGCACATCAATCCGGTCAGCAACAGGAGATACTTCGTACACATTGGTTTATGGTTCTGAAGCCGTACTCCCAGTCGAACTTGAAGTTCCCTCTCTACGGGTTTTACTTGAAAATCAAGTCAACGAGGTTGATTGGATGCAAAGTCAGTATGAACAATTATCCCTACTCGACGAAAAGAGGCTAAGAGAATTTGAACGCACAAGAGCTTATCAACAGAGAATGGCAAGGGCTTTCAATAAAAAGGTGAAGCCCCGAAACATCAAAGTGGGAGACTTGGTCTTAAGACAACATCTTCCCAATGCCATGAATCCCCTCAGGAAATGGGGACCCCGATAGATCGGTCCTTACGTGGTCAAGAAGATACTTAGCGGCAGTGCAGTCCAGCTTGTAGACTTGGATGGTGATCAATTACCAAAGGAGGTTAACCTCGACAAACTCAAGAAGTTATACGCTTAACAAATGAAGACCATAAAAAAAAAAAACTCTCGCTAGGTTGAAAACCAGCAAGGGCGGCCTAGGCAAAAATTAGAGCAAGTGCAAAAAAAGAAGCCCGCTAGATTGAAAATCCGAAAGGGCGGTCTAGGCAAAAAACAGGGTGCACAAAAAAAAATGGTCTTCATTTGTTTGAACTACGGAGACCTGAGCTTCTATACTGGAAGAACATAGGCAACCTTCGGGTGCGGTCTAAAACAATAATTTTTACCCAATCATGTCATAAACAAGATGCAATTTTTTTTCAATTATTCAATTATTTTGATCATTACATCGGATAATGTTGAGCATAAAAGACAATAAAGCATTAAATCCTAAACAAGTGGTCTATTTAATTGCAATCTTGGGGTACTAAGAAATTTCTAATCTTTCTTCAGTTTGGGAACCCATTGCTTTCGACTAGGGCCCTTGACCTTCTTGATTGGGGGCGGAGCACTCTCGGAACCACCAAGGCGATAAAAGACGCTAGGACGGGACGGAGCTTCATCAACAACCTTCCCCTTGCCTTTGCCCAAAGAAGCCTTGACGGGGGCTTTAGATGGGCGCTTCCATACATAAGGAGAATTACTTTGCCTTTGCCTTTACCTTTACCTTTCTTCTTCTTAGGCAAGTAGAGTGGCCTAGGGGCTTCAACATGAACCACCGGTTTCAAGGGTTCAACGACAACTTCATTTGGTCTACCCAAGCGGTCAAAGACACTAGGGCGTGCCTTCACAATAGGGACGGGTATTGACTTTTTTCCCTTGGGACGGAGACTTTCAATTAAAAAGAAAAGGTCATGGGGGCCATTCTTGACAAAAATTTGAAGCTTAAGAAGGTGGAAAGTATTGCAGAATATTGCTGTGTGAACAAACTGGTCAGATTGGGTTCAAATTTATAGTTGTTGGAGAATCCAGTTCAGAAAAGAAAGGGGCTGTAAATCAGCAGCCCAGACGCGGGCGCCTCCGCCTTGGTGCCGCGACGCGCGCGCATTCCATGCTTAAATCCAGGAGCACGTTCCTTTGATAGACATACAGAACAGAATAGGCCTTTATCAGTTCAGCAGCAGCCAGGCACCTCAACGCCATCAACCTGCAACAAATTCAGATTCCACAACAACAAAGCGACATTCCACAACAACAACAAAACACTTTGGGTACACATTTGTTTGTAAAGGGTCGACATCTAGGATAGAGTCTAAATAAACATAAAAAATGTAGATAATAATTAGGAGTGTGAATACTTGCTAAATGTTATTATAGGAAAAATAGTATTGTTCAGGCCCTCATCCTCTACATCAAAGAAAGACACTCAGAGTCATCATCAGCGGCACTATGCCCATCCCCGCCACCACTCTCAATCTCCTCGTCATCATCAGAATCCTCCTCAGACTCCTCAACTGTGATCTCATGGCGGTGGCTCTTCGGCATCCTCGCCGACGAACTGGTACCGCCATGGCTGAAACTCCTACTCAGTGACTGCCTCGCCGAGGTGACAGCCTCGTCAACATCTAGAGCAGTATCTCTACAACCGCGCCCTATGCCGCGGTCTCTTCGAGCAGCTCCTCTCACAGCTCCGGATACTATCCCTGCAGCCTCCCTAGTCAGGTTGGCCATGTCCCTGCACAGCTCTAGTACCCTCTCCTCTAGGTGGCGCAGTCTATTCCGTATTCCTTTGTTCTGGCGGCCTATATGCCTATAAGCAGCCACGGGCACTTGTCACAGCAGAAACAGGAAACTACATCAGTGTACTGAGATAAAAGAGACTGGAACAGAAAATGGGTCAAGATCAAAAAGCATAGAAAGAGTAAAAGTCATACCACTGCAGCTTGGGTAGGAGGCTCCCTCTCCGGTGACATCTCCTCTGGGATAATCTCCCTCTGCTCATCAACAACCCCAAAGTTCGAATAAGTGTAATATGAAGGAGGGAAAGGGGGATCAAAGCAATAACCTGTGCCAGTGGGATAGAACTAAGTAGAAGTCGAGGGGTCAGGCTGTGTCCTCTGAGGGTCATTATACATAAAGCCCTGCATCAAATGGCTCGCCCTAAAAATGCCGTAATCCTGATAAGGAAAGAAGAAAGGGGAAGCATCAACCCCTGCCATGTACATGGCCCTATCATCCTCAGATAATGCCTCCCAACGGCGAGGGAAGAAAGGAGGAAAGTCTAGAACTGCAGGCCAGGGCGGGTTATGGTAGTCCACCACCTGGCTCCCATGCTGCCAGTATACTCTCTCCCACAGGTGCATGGCCATGTACTCCACAGAGCTCATCAAAAGTCTCGAGCGAGTGGGAAACAAGGTGTGATCTATGCTACCGTATATCGGTCTCCAGGGAAACAGGGAATGGGACACAGACTCAGGCCTCAGGTTATCAAGATACTGCCGAGCCAAGACCAAGATGATTAGGGCTGTGCCAGTCTTCACATTCTGGGCCTTGTAAGACTACCTCCCACAGTCAGGGTACAGGGGCTGACCCTCCCTCTCAATTCGAAAGTCTCTCATGCCCAGAATGGCAAAAGCCCACAGCTGTAAACAGAGACAAAGACGGGATTAATGACAGTCAAAAGTACAGACAAAGATAGAAATCTGAAAAGGGCAAAGTGGTATATATACCTCCCAAGCGAGAGAAAAGCCCGTAACCGAGCTCCTAGTCGAACAACTAGTCAGATCTATACCATGGTAGCAGGCAGCCAAATCCGCTGCACCCCAGTTATACTGAGCAGCCTGGTCCAGATCAACCAGGAGGTCCAACAGGGACAAGGAAGCAGAGCACCCCCCGGTCACAAACAGAGTGTGGGATAGGGTAAACCAGATGAAACAATGGGCCACCGCATCAACCCTATCAGCAGTAACACTTCGGGACTCAGCCGCGAGGACATCAAAATAGGCCCTAATCTTCCCCCACATCACCCGGAAGCTCTTCACAGTAAACTCACAGTCGACTAAGGCTAGCAGCTGAGCCGTTGTCCGAACAGTTCCCCTCACAGCATGGGGGACGGCCACTCCAGAAAAGTGCAAGCCGGTCAAGGAAGTAAAATCCATAGGTGTCATGGTCACCTCACCCATCGGAAAATGGAAAGAGTGGGTGGTATCCCACCATCTCTCTCTCAAGGTGTGATTCACATCTGGATCATTCTTCAGGGAAGGCAGGCTGGTAATAAAAGGGTCGAAGCAAGTCGCCGCAACACTAGCCCGAACATTCTCAGGCAACTTCCTCTATATGGAGACAGGCGCTTGAGCCCCACCTCAGATCTCAGACAAACAAGCCCATCTCTGAAAGAAACAAAAGAGAATTCGTCAGCATAACGGCTAGAAAATGGCCAAACCCAACATGAAGAAATTCAACAACATGGCAAAATCACAACGTGCAAACAAGTGTGTGAACATGTAAATAGGTGTCCAAACATTCCCTTCACAACAAAATCAGCAATGGCAACAACATGCAGCCATGATCAACAAAAGAGGGTTACTGCAGCAGTATCACAGACAAAAATGGTACGGCCCTATGTAGATACCCTGGGAAACCACAACTTGGCTAGAGCGGTGAGTTATCCTAGGATGTCTAACTTGTTTTAGATTGTTTAGAGTCGCCACCTATGTTTTTAAAGGAACATAAGAAAAACCTAGAAATAGCCTAATTTATGTACAAAACCAGATATTCGGGAGAGAAGGGTTCGGGGGTTAGGTGACGGAGTGGGAAGTACTTAAACACCCACTCCGCCCCGCTTACGCGGGTCTTGCTACTATTGGTGTTCTAATATTTACATGTCCTTCAATTAATTAAATAGAAATGTGCTAACAATTGTGATGAGAAGAAAAGAGGAAATAAAGGGGAAATAAAATAGAATTGTTGTATTTATTTAATGATAAAGATTACATGTAACAAGTAATGTTAAAGAATTACATTAAGAGATGAAGAGAAATTAACATGGTGAATTAAAGTTAAGATTAAAATGTAGGGAGATAACCTTAACTAACTTCAATATGTGAAGTAGTCATGTTGGTCATGTCCCATTAATGGGGATTGCATACATCAAGAAGAAGAAAACAAAGGAAGAAAATGGAGTTGTACCTTGAGAAAGAGGACTTGGAACCTTGACTTGAAAGTGTTGTTGTTGTAATGAAATTGTTGTAGAACAATTTGTTGTATAGAAACTCTTGTTGGAGAATTTGTGTAGAGAATTGTGTATAGTGTAGGTGTAGTGAAAATGTGAGATTAAGTTCCAAAGAGTGTAAAGAGAGTCCCCTTCTAAGGTAGAAGATGATGGTTTTTATAGGTAAAAAAGAGAGGGAAAGGTTGGAGGGAAATTGGTCAATCCATGTGAGATGGAGTTGACCAATCACAAATAAGATAAATAAAAATAATAAATAAATAATAAAGAGAAAATCAAATATTAATAAAAAGAAATATTTTTGTTTTAATGAAAGGGCTAGAATAATGGGATTGGGAGTTTTTGGAACAAATGGGGGATGAACTTGGATGTAAAAAGAGGTTATTTTGTGAACTAGGAAAAGGAGGGAAATAAGGTGCAATCCGTTACTGCCAAAGTGGGAAGCGCGCGAGTCCCGCTTTTGGGGCGAGACGCGCGCGCAGCCCGTTAACAGTTCCGGAAGCGCCCACGGCAGAAAAGGACAGAATGACAGAATGACCCTAAAAGTTAACTCTGTTGTGCAGTTTAGTCCAAAACTAACGGAATCAGTTAGGAACTTAACCGAAGTAACAGAAATCAACAAAAATAAGTTAAATAAAAATACTTTGTATGCAATCGGGGTGAGAGGTCCAAGGTGGGGTGTCTACAGAGCACCTCGGCGACGTGGATTGCAAAGCAAAACGCGTCGACGAAAGTAAAACACCCGCCGAGGACATCGACAAAGAAAAAGAAAGAAAAGAAAGCAAAGACTCGATGAAAGCAGTAATTTGGAATTGCTAGAGATAGGGGTGCGCTCCCTGTGTGAGCGTCTTTTGTTGGTAGAGGGGGTGGCATGATCCGTTAGTAAACCTGCCGGTGAATCCGTTAAGTGAGGCCGTTAGTGAACCCTTGAATGAGGCCGTTAGTGAACCTTCGATTGAGGCCGTTAGTGAACCTTTGAGGAGGCCGTTAATGAACCTTCGAGGCCGTTAGTGAACCTTTGTTGATGAATCCGTTAGTGAAATCCGTTGATGAGGCCGTTAGTGAACCTTCGAGGCCATTAGTGAACCTTTGTTGACGAATCCGTTAGTGAAATCCGTTAATGAGGCCGTTAGTGAACCTTCGAGGCCGTTAGTGAACCTTTGTTGACGAATCCATTAGTGAAATCCGTTGATGAGGCCGTTAGTGAACCTTCGAGGCCGTTAGTGAACCTTTGTTGACGAATCCGTTAGTGAAATCCGTTGATGAGGCCGTTAGTGAACCTTCGAGGCCGTTAGTGAACCTTTGTTGTCGAATCCGTTAGTGAAATCCATTGATGAGGCCGTTAGTGAACCTTCGAGGCCGTTAGTGAACCTTTGTTGATGAATCCGTTAGTGAAATCGTTGATGAGGCCGTTAGTGAACCTTCGAGGCCGTTAGTGAACCTTTGTTTACGAATCCGTTAGTGAAATCCGTTGATGAGGCCGTTAGTGAACCTTCGAGGCCGTTAGTGAACCTTTGTTGTTGAATCCGTAGTGAAATCCGTTGATGAGGCCGTTAGTGAACCTTTGTTGACGAATCCGTTAGTGAAATCCGTTGATGAGGCCGTTAGTGAACCTTCGAGGCCGTTAGTGAACCTTTGTTGACGAATCCGTTAGTGAAATCCGTTGATGAGGCCATTAGTGAACCTTTGACGAATTGTTGCTTTGAAGCGTGTGCTGTTTGGCGTTGCAGTTGACTTTTGCGGGGATGCGGCATGGTTGACTGTGGACCATTTTCTGCTGGGGATGAAGTGCCTTGAGTAGCGGATGTTGTTGACTTCGTGGTGATACCTGTTATGTCTTGGCAGGTATATGTGTTTGTGCAAGAGGATGCATGAAGAGGGAAATTGTGCTCGTGGTGCAATGTGATTTGAGAGCAGTTTTGCATGAGAGAGAGCTTTTGTAGGAATGGAGAAAGTGATTTTGTGTGCGGTGTGATTTGAGGAAATCCTCAGATGCATTCATACCTTCACTTACCATTGCTGCTTGATTGGAGATGGATTGCCGAATGATGTTGATACTTTTGATGAAGATGATGAACTGCCGTTGCCTTCGATGGAATGTTGTTGAAATGACATTCTGAATGATGGGTTGGTCGTGCCAAAGGCTGCCTACGTATCCTTTGAAGGGAATCAGACCAGCGTAGTTCAAGGATGATGGATAATGCTGGAGGAGAAGCTAGGAGCAAAGCAAAGTAAAGCACATACTTTTGCACATAGAAGGAGAAAAAGAAAAAAATCTTTTTTTTTTTTTTTTTTTTTAGAAAGGAAAGAATATGCACACATGTGAGAAAAGGATTTTTAGTTCGTGGGTGAACCATTTAGCCATTGGTTGGTTTGTAAAGCCACCCAAGATCAAGTCATGTGCGATCGAAGTCCGGATTGCCTTGCTTGAATTCTGTCGTTGTCGTCGTTGTGCCCAACGAAGATTGATGTCTAACCCCGTCGGTGTGCCCAACGAAGATTGATGTCTAACCCGCCGGGTGTCTGACCAAGATTGATGTCTATCCCCAAGAGATTTGTCGATTATGGGACTTGAAAAGACTTTTGATGCCGAGATAAGGGGTCGTTGATTGTGAAGCCCTAGATCGCCTTTGATGCCAAATTGGAGTGACTTGCATAGCCCCAAGATAAATCAGCTCTTCGGTCCACTCAAATGAATCGTCTTTTGTGTTGACGTGATCAAGCTCAAGCTTCGAGAGATGCTAAGCCCCAAATGTCATGGACTGTTGCTTGCGGGCTTGGAGATGGTGAAATGTGAAGACCTTTCATTGTAAAGTTCCCAAATTATCTTGTGATCGGCTCGGCATGAGCGCGGATGTACCGTCGGTAGAATTCTTGATAGAGATCCCCTTCTACTCTTATTGGGGAGATGAATGGCCTCATTGTGGTCGATACCCAAATGGCTGAGGGCTTATGTCAAGGATGCAGTAATGTCTTGCGGTGCCGTCGAGGTCGCGGAGGATAAGGTCTTGGCGTGATAAAGTCTCAAATGATTATGCTTGCTTGACTCTTCTTGAGTTGAACTAATGACGGATCTTCGGATGCAACTAGTGTTGTGGCCCAACTTTAT
>JAOWBW010000412.1:773848-1025013 GCA_026119855.1 Campanula takesimana
CATGGATGGGAAGGTGCATACTTACAAAGCTAGGCTTGTAGCGAAGGGTTATAGGCAAGTTCATGGTATTGACTATGATGAGACCTTTTCACCCGTAGCAATGATCAAGTCTATAAGAATTTTGCTTGCCATTGCCGGCATATCATGACTATAAATATGGCAGATGCGTCAAAACCGCTTTCCTGAATGGAAAACTCCAAGAGGATGTGTATATGACACAACCAGAAGGTTTTGAACAAGATTCTAAGGTATGCAAATTGCAAAGATCCATCTATGGATTGAGCAAGCTTCAAGGAGTTGGAATCTCCGTTTTGATGAATCGTTCAAAGAGTTTGGCTTCATCAAGAACGAAGATGAGCCTTGTGTATACAAGAAGATTAGTGGGAGCATAGTGCTATTCTTATTTTATATGTGGATGACCTATTTCTCATTGGAAACGACATTCCTACACTTCAGTCTGTAAAGACTTGGTTAGGAAAGTGCTTCGCAATGAAAGATATGGGTGAAGCCGCATATATTCTTGGCATTAAGATCTATAGAGATAGATCAAGGAGCTACTTGGTTTAAGCCAAAGTACATACTTGACAAGGTCATTAGAAGATTCCGTATGGAAAATTCTAAGAGAGGCACCTTGCCCGTGTTACATGGAGTTCTCTAAGCAAGACTCATGTCCTAAGACAAAAGATGAGCGTGAGAAAATGAATGATGTTCCATATGCTTCGGCAATTGGGTCCATCATGTATGCCATGATTTGTACTAGGCCGGATGTATCTTATCTTTGAGCATGACAAGTAGATACCAATCCGACCCTGGCGAAAAATCACTGGATAGCGGTAAAATCGTTCTTAATACTTGAGAAGAACTAAAGACTCGTTTTTAGTCTATGGAGGAATGGAAGATGATCTCGTTGTAAATGCTTACACGGATGCAAGCTTCCAAACCGACAAAGATGATAGCCGATCGCAATCGGGTTTTGTGTTTATGTTAAATGGTGGGCTGTAAGCTAAAGAGTTCCAAGCAAAGTACCCGCGCTGATTCTACAACAGAGCTGAGTATATTGCTGCATCGGATGCTGCAAAGGAAGCTGTTGGATTAAGAAGTTCATAACTGAACTTGAAGTGGTTCCTAGTATTGCTAATCCAATAGACCTTTATTGTGATAATAATGGTGCTATTGCTTAAGCAAAGGAACCAAGAGCACATCAAAAATCCAAACACATACTTAGGCGTTTTCATATCATTCGAGAAATCGTAGATAGGGGAGACGTAAATATATGCAGAGTACCCACTGATGACAATGTTGCGGACCCGCTAACAAAGGACTTCCACAAGCTAAACATGATGGTCATGTTAGGTCCATGGGTTTATATACATGGGAGATTAGGCCTAGGGCAAGTGGGAGATTGTTTGTAGTGGTGCCCTAGCACGTTTAATAACGTTGTAATTGTTATCATTTATCATATCAATAAAGAGATGTTTTGATTATTATTGTTGTTCATGTTTACTTATAATAATCCCCCGTCCCTAGTACTTATTAAGCACTAGTGTAAAGGCTAAATGATCATGAGATGATCATGTTAGATTATGGGTACTTGTTTGGAACAAGGTACTGGACATGACCGCTGTATGAGATTTATGTCATGGTCTATGTCGTACATATATCTCATATTAGTTATGTCATTTGAATCCTTAGACATGAAGTTATTATAGTCTTCCATTTGAACATTGTGTTTGACATATTCAAACGCTACCTTAACACGGTAGTTATAAAGGGTATGATTGGCATAATCGGATTCCCGTTGAGAAGAATAATAAGCTAAATGGATTTGGTCCTCCACGGAGAGATGTCAAGCTTGGGCTCTCGTAGGAATGATGTTGATGAAATGTTCGGCCGGACTCAATTGGATTGATTGGATCAATAGCATTTGAATATCAACATATTCGGAATCGAGAAAGTATTGAACAAAACAAGTTGACTGTTTGACCATGACTTGTGTTCAATGACATCGTGGACAAAGGGATTGTGACATATTCTAAAGGAATGCGAACTTGTATCTAGTTATACTATTTGGGTAGGTATGACGGTTTGCTAGAACCTAATCATATCTTATGGGATCATGTTTGAGCCCATTGCCAACTTAGTATAATCCTAGAGGGTCACACACAATAGAACGAATCTTAAATAAAAGACTATATTGGCATTTAGGGTCGGAGGACTTCCAAGAATTTCTGGAAATGATCTGGGCCTCCTGGTCAACAAGCGGGCGCTTGTTTGTACCAGGCGGGCGCCTGTTCAAGCCGGAAAGGGACTGGAGTTTCTCGCCCAAACCGGCGGGCGCCTGGGTGGTACCGGGCGGGCGCCTGGTTCTCCCGATTGGGAATTTCTAATTCGATTTAGGAAGGTTTTTGGCACAAGATTCCTATTTGGAATAGGTCTTAATTGTGTAATAAAAAACCCCAATTCGGCCAGACCATATGGACAAGTGCTTTTGTGAGTCTCAAAGAGTTTGAGAGAGATTTATTTGTTCTAAGATATCATTGATTGAGGAACAAAATAATTCACAAACAAATTTCATATAGTTCTTTATTATATTGTGAAAGTGTGTTTCATAATATTTGGTCTAGCAACAAGATCAAAGAAGATCCTTTGATATTCGTTCCGAAGTGTGGATACCGCTAGAGGGTGAATTTTATCATCTTACAAAGTTCGTGATTTGTTCGTGATAAAGCTTCAAGATTTCCACCAAGACCAAAGAGAAAATTCATAGCCATCAAGGGTTAGGTTGTTGTATTGATAGTCATATGGGATCATGGCATCTATTCCATCTTTGTATGCAAATTTGGTAACAAGTAGTGGCATCATGACCAGATTTCTTGCAAAGTTGGCAAGTCACATGGTTCGTCGTGGCTAACAAAAGGATTGGGAGGGTAATAGGTTACAGTAGGATTGGGATTTTGAGGTCTAAAAGGTTGAATATTGGGAGGAAATGGCAGTTTACCTTTGTTTTGGTTTTGTTGCGGTTACAATTATTGCTGTTTCGGTTCCCCCCTCCTCGGCTTTGATTAGGGACGAAGAAAAAACCACCCTGAGATGGCTGACCAAACTGCCGAGAACCTCCTGGAGGTGGTGCAGTCGATTGAGAAGGGGTAGGTTTAGATTTGTCCGGCTCTTTGGTAGTAGTAAGGGCATTGAGAGTTGGTTGGGTATGGTTAGAAAACTTCTTCTGGAGAGCCTCTTCTTGGAGGATAATATCCTCTAAGTCTTCTATAGACGTGTCCCCTTTAGAATTCTGTGTAGTAATGAACTCCTTATAGGTATGGGTCAAACAACCAAGGATTCGGCTACGGAGGGTTGCATTGGAGACTACTTCACCAACGCGGGCAAGAGAGTAAGCAAGGGTTTTAGCACGAAGGATATATTCCTGGATGGTCATGCCGGGGGAAAGGGTGAGGTCATGGAGCTCGTCCTAGAGTTTCTGAATTTGAATGGTAGAGGCTACGCCAAATTCTTTGGCAAAAAGATTCCATGCTTCCGGTGCTGTGGTGCAATTATTCACATGAGGTTGAACTTCGGCAGTGACTGTGGCTTTTATCCAGCTGAGAACAAATCTCGAGCTGTGTATAAAGGCTTTATAGGCTGGGTTAGCCGTTTCAGGGGCACCGGCAGTGGTGACAGCTAGGGTTTGGGCGGGAGGGGTTTTAGAGGTGATAACATGTGTAAGATGGTGAATTTCAAGCATGGAAAGAAAAAAAGAGATCCAGTTCTGATAATTCTCATTTGACAGGCAGCAATGTCCCATATAAGACTGGACGTTGAACAGATTAGGTAGGCCATATTTTTGTAAGGATTGATTTTCCCGGGATCTTCCATAGCCAAGGTTTTTGTTGCGTCGTCACCCATGGCTATTCAAAGATTGCTCTTGATACCATGAAGAACAAATCACCTGCAAGAGAATAGTTAGAAACAAGACCAAGACGAGGAAATAGAAGGACGCAGAAGGAAAGAGAGAAAAGATAGGCACGGCAATTGAGAGAATACCCAACTGAGTTCTCTAGTTTCTATCATAATGTATATATACTGATATGTACAATCCTTATTCTATGGAAAGAGAATCACTAGCATACTCTTATACTAATCATAATATCATACTAATCACTAACTAACAGCTATGTACAAAGGGAAAGATATACTCTAATGTTTACAAGGATTGACAGAATAATATAGATAAAACGTGATTGATTAGTCCACGTTACGGCTTTGCTGTATCTTGGCTTTCAATTAGCACCATAATCCTCATTTCCTTATTTATTCATACTAGCTTTGACATTTCCACCGCAATCTTAATTTCGCCAAGCTTATCAAGCTTGATATTTTCTCAATTTATTCCCTTGTATCTATTAAATGCATCCTCCGTATACTTCTTACAGGCTCATTACTTGAGAAATTAATTAACCATACGTGCCCTATACGGAGATGGCGGGAAGTCTACAATTAATGGCTACGGCCTCTAAGCATAGAGAAAAGGAAATCATTAAATAACCATTTATGTCCTTATTTATTCATACTAGCATTGGCATTAACATTAATGTAGTCACTCTCTGGTAGTTATCTTTCAAAAAACTTAGCAACTATTATGTATATATAGTGCATTAATGGTGCATATTTAGCTGAGATTCGTATGTCTTTTAAATTTTATTCTTCTCACGATCATTGGGGGGAAATAAATCTGTTAGAAAAATTCTGCAAAAAAGGAACTCTAAAAATAGAATATATAATAAACAGAATAAAACTTAAAGTAATAAACTGGAAATGATCAAACAGAAACTGGAATGGAGTATATGTGCCGAGCCGTGTGTTAAACACACTGTCCTTAAGACTTATTCGCCCCCTCACCGTGAGTGCTTGAGGATGTCTTTGAACGCTAGTCTCCCAGGATCACTCACACGAACCGGATGCTTCCCTGCACTAAGAGACTCCGGTGAATTGAGGTTGTGCCTGGACAGTATCACCACAAATGCAGATGCAAGAGGAGGCCAATGAAGGAATGACAAAATGCAACAAAGGAGAGAGTGTGAGAGATTGCTGGAAAATCTGTTTTCTTTCTGTGTTATGTTTCTCTCCTGAATTGCTTGCTTCTTCAACTGGTTTGCAGCTCTATTTATACAAGTTCAAGAGCTTGTACATAAGCCAAAATTAATTAACAAAAGGATAAGATTAATCCTTTAATTAATTCTGATAAGATAAGGCAAAACCCTTCACTTGGCATTCCAGTTCATATGATGGGATGAATCTGATTTTTGACAAAAACTTTTGATTGAAAAACAAAAATTAATTGCAAAAGGTGAGCTCGCACGGACAAGACAAATATGTGCTACATTTGTGTCCGCAGTACGCGCACACACACGAGTTCGGACCTCGCAAGCCAAATTGGGTCCATGATTTGCACTCACCCTGCGCGCGAGAGAGAGCCTCTATGCCATACAAGCTTGAACACTACTAAAGTGCCCAAGCCTTTATACTAGCTTTTTTTCATATTTCTTTCCAATGTGGGATAAAACACAATATCCCCATTTCAACCCACCAACTTCAAGCCTTTGTATCTCATTCATCCCAACACCAAATTGGACAAATGAATACATTATCTCAATGTTCTCATGGAGTAGAACACAAACCCACAAACAATTTTATCATTCGACAAATTATTTTTCACGGAAATAAATCATATTTCCTTCACATAATACAAAATGCACTTATTTTTCCAACAAAATATTCATAAGCGTAAATGGTGCATATGTAATGCAATAATAGTGCATATGTATTGCAATAATAGTAATTATTTGGTGTGAAGTGAGATATTTTGTAGTATTTTTTTTAAATATATATGTATACAACCATCTTTATTTAAATTTAATAGTTATGTTTTCTGTATGCTATATTCTTGAATCAAACAAACAATTAACATTAAGTATTCTACATGTTGAAAAAGTAAGAAAGACTTGCCTCAATCTCTTTGAGCTTTAAGGCTTACGATCACCATGGAGCATTTGTCGTCGTGCTCGTAGCCCAGCCTCAAGATGTAGAAGTCCTTGATTGACTAGGTCAGTTGTACTCGCCGTCGTACTCATAGTCACGGGTAAATAAGCACAAAAAACATGTACATGATCAACCCATGCAGAAAGACGTACATAAGGCACATATCGCAGCACAATAGACCCTGTCATTACTAAATAATAACTTAAAACTACGCAAAATTAGCTACATGTCATGGAACATGGACTTTTTGCACCAATCAGTCACGCACAGAAATACCTCCATAAGCCACACGATATATATACTGGTGGGAACGCTCAGATTTCCCCACCATAGGTGGAAATTAATTCGTCAAGGTGCCACACATCCTAAATTTCAAATGAATATATATGTAAATAGTTTTTTAAAAAATGTAACCAAGAAATTGAAGAGTAATGAAAGATTTGTTCTTTATAAGAAGACAAATATGGACAAATGAAACAATTCAACAATGTTATGCCCGGTGGAGAAGCCACCCTAAAAGTATGGGGTTCATTTGACGCTCTCTACGTGTGGTAAATGTTGTACTATGATATTATTTTGACCCCACTTAACACTATCAACTGATACACACAAAATAATAAATTAACAACTTCTTTAAATTTTTACATCCTCAAATTTATTTCTTTATTCCATAACTACGTAAGGGAGTCTCTGTACCAATAACTCAGTTGTTATTTTGAATACTTTTGGATATACTTCTTAAAAAAATATTTTTCACAAATGTAATACTCTGTATAATTTTGACTATATTTTCACTCGTACATTACATGTGCAATGCACGAAATATATTTATAACATTTACACGATATAATCTTTCTCTATCAAAAAAATGTCACACCTTGATTTTTTTTTTTTTTAACTTAATTGAGTTTGGACCAATATTTTTTGAAGTAAATGATAATGCAAACGAATTTTATAAAGGATATGATTTATGAAATTCTAGTGGATAAGTTAAGAAACCAAACAAAATAATAGGGAAACTGGAGAAAAAAAAACATTTAAATAATTTTTACAAACTTTATTTTCATCTATTTAGGCAAATATATTTGATTTCAAGTGACTAGTCAATGATTTTATTGAAGTGTATTTTCTCAATCTTTAAATATCATAGTAATATAGATAGCAACCAAAGAGTCTTCCGGATGAACTTGATTTAATTTGGTATCTTAAACAATAAACTTAAAAGTATTAAGCCAACAGGTAACAAAACTGAATGACATAAACATAAAGCCTTACTACATACATCATCCAGTCAGGTAATTGTTGCTTATAGTGACACACCCTACAAATATCCAAAATACTTGAATTAAAGAACATTATAAATTACTAGTTAAAATTAGTGTCACTAACTAAAAAATACAACCGTGAAGGGGATATGAAAAGGAGTCGGAGGAGACAAAGGTAGTGACAGGAGCATCAGCTACGCCACTGGCGGACACTATAGCAACAGGGTATGTGGGAGGAGCTGTCGAGGGAGCGAATGGCGTTGTGCCAGTAATATCATCCATGACAGTCCTTACAAAATCGTGGATGCCATTCCTAAATTTAAAAAAAAAAAAAAAAAAAGTTCTCGCAACCCCGCCTCAAGGATGCCGATATCCTCCAGTTACTCAGTGACCGGGTTAGTCGTACTCGTAGTCGCATGCGCATCATCACCATAGACCCAAACAAGATCAATTCATATAGGGAGACGTGCACGAGTCACACACCGTTGGAAAAGTGACAACGTCATCCATATGAAAGAGTAGATGATAATTTCCTAATCACAATAATAGTTTCCTTTGAATCCTTCGAAATGATCAAATCCAAGTTCATATAAACGACCAATCCTGCACCAATGATATTATCTACCCATGGTCCAATGCTCCTACCCATCAGATACACGCCTCTCGTAAAATAAACATGCTCTCTGCTCAAGACAGAATAACAACCTGAAAGCACACAAGAAAAGTTTCATGTCGTGGGATATGGACTTTTCGCACCAATCAATTGCGAACATAAATGCCTCCATAAACCAAATGATAAAGTAAACAGGCTCTCTGCTTAAGAAAACTAAGAAATGAACATTCCTAAGTTTTGGTCTAATAATACATATTTAGCTCAGCTTATTGAAGTAGCAAATACAACTTAGCAAATCTTATGCATATATAGTTTATTAATGGTGTATATTTAGCTCAACTTCCTATGTCTTTTATATTTTATTCTTCTCACGATTGGGGGAATGAATCTTTATATGTTTAAATGGTGCATATGTAATGCAGTAATAGTGCATGTAGTGCAATAATAGTGCGTATTTAGTGTAAAGTGAGATATTTTATAGCAGTTTTCTTAAATGATTACAACCATCTTTATATAAATAGTGTTATGCGTATTAACGGTCATCTTACATGAAAGACTATTAACATCCTCTTCAAAGTCACATTATTGTTGATGTCCTTAAGCATATATATTTTTTAATTAATTACAACATACTTGATGGATAAAATCTACTGTAATAAAAATACCTTGCAAGTATACAAGTACCGAAGTGGCAATGTACAAATGTAAGGGTCGAATCACAGAGACTTGGGTGAAACACAAGTTGATTCTATTAATGTAAATAGTAACTAGGGGGTTTTTGATTTGATTTTTTTAAACTAATTTGACTACTAAGCAATGAAAAGTAAACTAATTTAAAATAGCAAAATAAAGCAAGGATTATACTTAAGAAGATTCAAGCAGTTCACGGATTGGCGGTCACAATTACACTCTCTTTATGCTATTTCAATGATGAAAGAACTAATCTTTATTTTAGGCTTCATTCACTTATTTAAGAATTGGAACGGTTAGGTGGGAGGATTGCAATTCTATTATCCTATGTAAATTAATTCTTCCGCAATGTCCAATTAACACACAAAGAATTTATTAAGCATCTAAGAATACGAAAACCTAGTTTTTCTCTTCATCCGCAAGGTCCAAGATCCAAATTATTCAACACAATAATGGCTATATCTAACTCTCCACGCAAGTGCAAGAGATTAAACCCTAATAGTTAAAGAGCCAAAAATATCTATCAATATGATTGAAACTAAAAACGGTATTAAAACGATTGTGTTAAACTAAAACAATGATTACCATCTCATAGCATAAAGATTATGTAACTGATCACATCCAATCCTCAAACCAAGATGATTAGCTACTCATACCCATAGCATAAATCACAAGAAAATAAATAGAATTCATAAACCTGGATACTACGCTTATTAATGAAAAGTCTTCAATCTTGATTACAACCTTCAAACTAAAGAAAACCTAATAATAAAGCATAAAAAAACTGAGTTCTGAAACCTAATCTATTTTATACCTAAGAGCGGAGTCCAAATATGGAGATGATACATCAAAAATACTAAAAGATAGGCAAATTCCGTCCAACAGTCGGGCGGACCAGGCGGGCGCTCGGTCTTCAACAGAAACTGGCCTTCAAAACACGGAGGTAAGCGGGCGCTCGATAGGTGGCGAGCGGGCGCCTGGTATAGGATCGAGCGGGCGCCTGGTCCTTCTTCCAGCTTTTCTTCTTTTCTTTGACTTTGACTGTGTTAACCTTGACCCTTGAGTTCTGACTTGGTAATCATGGTCTTCAACCCTTTAACCCTCTAGGACTTTGCAATACATCATAATAACACTTAAAAGTGCCTCAAAATATACAAATTCCAACAAAGTTCCTCAAACAACGATAGACCAAAATTACATCAAAACTATTCTAAATTACATCCAAAAGTCAATAAAATAATACAGAAATATAGAGATAATATATGTGAATACCAATCCATCAATACTATTAAAGTAGAACATGCAACTTAGCAACGCTTATTCATATATAGTACATTAATGATGCATGTTTAGCTCGGCTACCTGTCTTTTTATATGCTATTCTCCTTAAAAATTCTTCATATGCTTATATGGAGAATATTCTCTTCATAGATTTTTTATATTCTTAAATGGAGCATATAGTTTGGTAATAATGCAAATGTAGTGCATTAATGGTGCATATTTAATGTAAAGTGAGATATTTTGTACTCCCTCCATTCCAAATTATGTGTCATTTTTTTTTAAATTACACAAACCAAAGAAAGTAATAAATACTTTTAAAATTTCCCTTATTGCCCTTTATCTTTCCTCTTAAATGTTTTACTGCTCACCCTAATTATGAGTAGCTCCTTAATTGAATGTGGGAGAGAGAACCTGAGAGTATGTATTTAATGAGAGGGTAATTTTGTCCAAAACTGTGAAATACTCCCTAAAGTGACAGATAATTTGGCACAAGATTTCTTTTCAAAAGTGACAGATAATTTGGAACGGAGGGAGTAGTAGTTATCTTAGATATGCATGAATATGCCATCTTTATTATTATTAAATACTCCCTCCATTCTTTATTATTTGCGTTTTAGGCAAAATTGCACAGACCAAGGAAGCAATAAATTTTCTTAAACTTTCCCTAATTGCCCTTTCTCTCCCCTATTAAATTCAGCTAAAAAGAAAGGAGTAATTTTAATCTCTCTCTCCTCTAAATCCCTAACACCCGCGCCCCCCTCCCCCTTCCACTTTTCATATTCCTTTCCCCTTTCAATTCAATTCCCAGATTTCTCTCTCTCCTTTTCCCAAACTTGTATACTCAACACAAACTTGAAGAGAAAGCAAATATTTGCACGTACATGGGAGAGGGAGATGGCCGGAATCTATAATTTCAGGATGGAGCGACGGAATTTGTCGCGTCGGACTATTCGGAGGGAGAGATATAGTCGGAATCTTTTCCTCCCAATTTTTTTTTCACAGGAGAACACACCATTCTAATCAATAAACAGTGAATTGGAGGTTTTTTCTCTTTTGGCAAGTATATGAAGAGCATGAAGAGAGAAGAATTCCAATGCAATTACTAGTTGTTTTTTAAAGTTGAAGAGCAAGAAACAAAGTACGGAGAACCCGAGAACGGTTGATCCATTAATGAGTATGAGGGTAATTTGGTCAAAATTTTCAAAACGTCAATTATAAAGGAATTTGGCTAGAAGGCTAGAACGTCAATTATAAAGGAACGAAGGGAGTACTGACATCTCATGTTTGCAACCTCTATGCAACACAAGCCTTGTACATTTGCTCATTATGTGATCATAAGTTTTTTAAACTATAGCAGCGATATAGACCTTGATACTCTTTAAATAAATGTGCATAAGATCCCTAAAATTACACAAGAAATAAAATTTAGTATTCTACCTATAATAGAGAGAATGTCATATGATTTTAGTTTAATTGGAAGACTCACCTCATCATCTCTTAGATCTGGCACTCATGATCCATGCGGGCATGTCGTCGAGCTCATAGCTCAGCCTCAAGAAAAGTGAGAGTCTCAAGTCACTATGTAATCATATATTAGCGGTACTCGTAGTCGTCATACTTGTCATCACTGCCTTATCACTCCAAAAATCCATGTAGGTAAATGTCTAAGAGGCACACTTAAAAGTCATCAACGTCTCAAGAAAGGTTAATCGATATTGCAATAATTGTATTGAGAATGAGATATAATAAAATATTTCTATTGGTATAATTATTAATGATATCGCATCTCCAAATGTTTGAAAAAGTTTGTTTTATGATCATAATGTGTTCGTTTCGTTTATTTTTTCTGTTCTGTTTTTCATTTCTTTTGTTGAAGTTTGATATGCTCAATTGCAAGGACCTGACGGTATTTTTCATAGTTTTCGGTACTTAAATGTTTCAAATATGCTTAGTTAGTACTCATTCCGTTCTAATTTAGTTTCTTAGTTTTACTTTGCACGCTTACTGTTGGTCCCAAAGACACAACAAAAATATGAAAAAGAGGCTAGAGGGGGTTGAATAGCCTATTTAAAATTTGAATTTTTTTCAAAATTCAACCAAAGGCTTACTCAATGAATTTTGTGGTCGGTTTAAAACCACTAGTTCAAGAGTAAAATGTACATCAAAAGTTTACGATAGAAACGTGATACGAGTTGAGTTTGTTTGAAAAGAGAAGTGAATGAAACAAATAGTGCGGCAGAGTTAAGGATGTGGTCGACTTGTGATGCGGTCGACTGCAGATGGTTGAAAGATTGAAAGTTGATGTCTAAGAAAGTTTTGCAAATAGATGAGTAGTCAGATTGTAACTTAGTCAATTGGAAATTAACAAATACAATTCACAATAGTTTGAGTAGCTGGAAATATCAAACACTAAAAGATAAACGAGATTAATATAATTAATTTAAGAACAAGTGCTGAAAGTGAATTTGTTTAAATGTAAAGTGCAGTAAGTAGATGAACACAAGATTTGGAGAGGTTCTATCTGTTAAAAGATCTATATCCTCTACCAAGATGGTTAGTCTTAGATTTTGAACGGAGGTTTATATTGATTTTTTCCTCGAGTACAAATTACAGAGGTGAAGTCTTGAATCAACAACCTATTTTTTATGAAGTTCAAATCCTAGACTATAACCAGTATATCCCTAATGATTCAATCTATGTGATTGATCATCGGGTGAGTGTGTGTGTTAAGAATCAGAAGGTCTTTATAATATATATATGATTAAGAGCCTAATGAATCTTCATGTGTTACAAGGCTTGAGATTTGATCTTGAAGGTTTGAAGGTGTCTGGAGATCTTTGAAGATTTGAAGGTTGGGTGCTTGAAGATTTGAAGGATTCTGGAAATCTTTAGTATGATCTTCAATTACCGAGAATTTCAACATCAATTTCTCTCTTTGAATCTCAGTCGTGTTCAATGAAGAGCTCAAAGTCTATTTATAACCATGATGAGAGAACTAGCCGTTTTGATTTCTTGGAGGGCAAGTTTTAAGGACAATGAGCTATTGAAGTATGATTGGAGGTCAGTCCTATGTTGTCCTTTTGTTGCAGCAGATAGTGGTCAAGATGTACTATCTTGTACCACAAATAATCGACCAAACTCAAATTTGAAGTTTGAATCTACAACGCTCAAAATTAACCCAAGGTTTGGACATTAGTGTGACCATGGTTAATTTGAACCAAACTTGTTTGTCTTGACCTTCAGCCCGTGATGCAGCAAGGTAGTCTATGCGGCAAGATGGAATCATGTGGCAAGCTATATATATGCGGTCGACTCAGTCTTAGGGACTGAACTCTACCGCAAATTCCATAGTTGGAATTTGAAAGTCTTATCTATCTCAGCCTATGTAAACAAAAATTGAACTTAACTAAATGAAGTATAAGAACTTTTTACAATGTATTCTAAAGTCCATAAAAGATAAAATTAGGTTATGAGATCAATCAAATTAAGGTAATAGGAGTGGTTTAAAATAAGCATACCCAACACTTACCAATGTGAAATGGGTAAACAATTGTAGTCGGTTGAGTGTATAATTGTTCAAAACACTATTCATAAGTCAAGAGGGTGAAACATAGATTACGTAAGTAGTGATTCTTTTGTAACTCTACAAATTAGTTTAGTTTACTATTAGTCATTTATGAAAGGGCAAAATTACAAAATAGGGCCTAAAGTCCACGGTGTGGTGCCAGATTAACGTTCAAAATTTAGGGAAATAGGGCCTAACTTGACACTTTTGTTGTAAAATAGGGTTTTTTGACGATTTCCATCCAAAACCTATGATATATGACCATGTGCGTATCACGTGAGATGTAAGTGAGGGTGTTTTAGTCATTTCCAATCAATGACAGCCTTATAAGGCGCAAAAGGGCAAACAGCACATTAGTGCCCCAAAGTTTCATATGAGTTGCAATTTAGGTCCTAATGTTCCACTTTTGGCAATTTGGTGCTTAATGTTCACATTTTGTGGCGAATAGTCTTTTTTGGATGGTCAGGGATGGAAGCTAACGAAATTAACGAAAAATTTAACGAGCTTCTATAAAATTGCATTTCTTACCCAGAAAGGCAAGTTGGCATTGTGATAGTAAGAGAAAGCATGGGAGAAGAAGAGATGTGTAGGTGGCCGGTGGCCGGTGTGTGTGCGTGTGTGGGGGGAGGGGGGGGAAGGAGACGAAGAAGGTAGAAGTTTAGGTTTGATTTTTGATTTTCCCTTTTCAAGCAAATTAGGTTAAAAGATGTTTTTTAAGGCTATTATATGTGGACTAATATCTAAATTTAGCCCTTTACTTTTTTAAAAAAAAACATAATTTCAGCCATTTACTTATGGAATTAGAATTAAAAATGACTTTAGTGTAAGGTATTTTTATTTTTATAATTTTCACTACTATACAAAAAATTATTATTGTAAACGATAAACAATATTTTACTTTGATATTTATTATGTTTTTTTTTTGGGTTAATTAAAATATACATTCTTTTATTAATAATATATATATATATATATATATATATATATATATATTTTTAGGAGATGAATTTTTCATAACAAAATGGGGTCAACATAATTAATTATTGAACTTTATGGGTAAGAAAAACAAGTTTCAAATAAGCTCGTTAGATTTTTTGTTAATTCTGTTGGTTTCCATCCATTATCATCCAAAAATGACTCATTTCGCCACAAAATGTGAACATTAGGCACCAAATTACCAAAATTAGAACATTAGGACCTAAATTGCAACTCATATGAAACTTTGGGGCACTCTCCGTCCCGGAGTAAGAGTCCTACCCCTCATTTGCACGCTTATTAATAAATATTAGAAGTGATGTAAATGTTGTGAGTGTAAAAGTAAAGTAGGAGAGAGAATTAGTGGGAGAGAATAGTGAATTGATTGGTGTTGTGAGTATAAAAGTAAAATAGGAGAGAGAATGAGTGGGGTGAATAGTAAAGATTTTTGCCATTTTAGGAATAGGACTCTTACTTGGGACGTACCAAAATGGAAAGCAAGACTCTTACTCTGGGACGGAGGGAGTAATTTTCGAACCTAATTTAGCCCTATTTTCTTTTTCCCCAATTTGATTCTGCACTAATTTTCGAATTGTAAATTCCTAGAAAATTATGCAGATGAACTGCAGTTATTTCGCTTGGGTTGATCCATCCGGGACAGAGAGTATAAGCACACAAGTTAGATGTATAAAACATAGATGATAGAAGGACAATATCATACAAAATTGGCATTCTAAATTACTCCCTCCGTCTCAAAATGATCTTCACGTTTGACTATTCAAACTTTTTAAGGATGCGAACACTTGCTTCACTAGCTATGTTGTGTTTATGCTCATTTAAGCCTAAATTGTAGAAATGGGAAGAACTTTTTGGGACAATGAAAAATGGCAAACGAGAAGATCATTACCGGACGGAGGGAGTAGTTTACAAGAACCAGAAAAAAAAAAAAAAAAAAAAATGTTACTGAGATACAACAGCCAACAGGAGAGAGCTTAGAATTTGGTTTCTCCTCGTTTTCTTCGTTATCAATTAAGTTAAACAACAGCACACCTATATACATAAATTTTCATAAGGAGCACAAACTAATAGTGCATTATTCCTCATGATTATTAGATCATAAGAAAAAAGAAGGGGGACAAACTGAAATAAAAACAAAATCATGGTCAAAAACAACCTTCCATGTCACTACAAATTTACCTCCGCATTGGCCATGGCAACAGCTTCAGGATGGTAATGAAGCATTTCCTCCCACATCATCTCCCTAATCATCTCCTCCCCCGAATCCTCCTCAATATCCAAATCAATAGGAACCTCCGCAGGTGGGTCCGTGCTTGGATCATAGAGTGGAGACATGTAAGGATGCTGAAGCGCTTCTGAAATACTAATCCTCTTCGAAGGGTCAAACACGAGCATCTTTTGTAGCAAATCGATTGCCAATGGATGGGCGTGAGGGTAAAGATGAGAAAAAGCCGTCCCTAGAGAATAAGGAAGCGTTTTGATGAACTTTCTTGCTTTTGGATTGTCGATGAATTCAATATCGTCTTCTTTCTGGCTGCCTAGGATGTTGATTATTAATTTGAGTTGGTTTAGACATTCTGTTCCGGGGAAGATTGGTTTTCTCCCTAAAAGCTCAGCAAATATGCAACCGACGGACCATACGTCGATAGAGGTCCCGTAGTTGTCACAGCAGAGGAGGAGCTCTGGGGCCCGGTACCAGCGGGTCACCACGTACTCGGTCATGAATTGGTCTTTACCACTGTTGGTACGTGCGAGTCCAAAATCGCATATTTTAAGGTCGCAATTTGCGTTTATAAGTAGGTTTCCGGGCTTCAAGTCGCGATGAAGAATGTTTGCTGAGTGGAGATACTTCAGTCCTCGAAGCAACTGCACATGGAACAACAACAACAAAGCCTTAGTCACAAAAATGATTTGGGGTCAGCGAACATGAATCGTCGTAGAAATGAGTTGGGAATATTTAGTTTTATTTTAGAAAAAAAAAATACAGATTTTTTTTAAAGAGAGCTAAGAACGAAAAGGTGGGGAGAAATTTTTGGGGGGAAAAAATACTGATAAATAAAAAATATTCAAACCCCATCATCCGTCCTAAACGCCGTATTTTCTTTGATCCCAAGTACACCCAAATCACTTTCACTCACCCTTATCCATGTTCCATGTTTTCTTAGTGAAATGACAAAAAATGGAGATTTCATTTAAAAAAAAAAAATGATTGATGTACCTGGAAGAGAAAATATTGGCAGTGATCATTTGAAAGAGCTTGGGATGACTTGATAATCTGATGCAAATCGGTATCCATTAATTCATAAACCAAGTAGACTTCCTTGAAACTTCTCCGGTGAACGGGCACCATGACATCCTTCAAGCCGATTACATTTTCATGCCTGAGATGGCGGAGAAGCTTCAACTCACGCAAAGTTCTCAAAGCATCAATACGATTGTCAAAGACATTATGTATCCGTTTGATTGCAACCTTCTCATTGGTTTCCTTGTTAACAGAAGAACAAACAATGCCATACGCTCCTCGACCGATTGGCTTAATGGGGACATACTTGGTGTCGATTTCAAACATTGTCTGCCACATGGAGTAGTAATGCTTCCCCTGAGAAGCTATTCCGTTCGGGGGTTCAACTGGAGTCGCCATTTCCCTACAAGCCAAAATGACAGTTTAAGTTAACCGAGAATGGTACAGTAACATCAATATCAGAACAATTTAGAAACGAGACACTTATTTTTGGACGGATGAAAAAAGAAAGTATGATACTTATAGTGAGACAGAGGGATTATTAACAAATCATTAAGAGAGGGTGGACATCCTAATACCAATCTCTCTTCCAGTGAACAAACTTTTTCTTCCTATTGGCTCGAGGAGCATTTGCTTCTTATCGTCAGGTGTTCTTAAATTTCAGCACTGTTTTTACGGCCTCTTAAATTTATATTTGTTGCATTCTTCTGCCCCTTGGAGAAGGAACAGAAATTCGTTCTAAACAGCAGAACTGCCTTATTCAAGAACAGAGATGTATCCAACTAATCATATTACAGGCTAGATCATATTGTCTAAAGAAAAATTCTGCAGAAACCATTGAACTTGCTTGAAAAATATCAATTTCGACATATTCAAACCACCACAAACAAAGCTACAGCACATATATAAAAGTACAGAGATAATTTAAGCAATTAATTTAACCAATACTCCCTCCGTTCCGAAATAATCTTCCCATTTGCCATTTCTCAATGTCCCACAAAATTCTTCACATTTCTATGATTTGGGCTTAAAAGTGCGTAAACGAAACATGGCTAGTGAAGTAAGTGTTCACATTCTTACTTAGTTGAATAGTCAAATGAGGGGCATTCAAAACGCCAATTCAAAAACGCTAATTCAGGAAACAAAACAATTACACACACAAAAAGAAAAGGCAAGAATTATAATACAAGTGATTGATTAAAAAGATAAACGTACTTGTTAACTGCAGTCTTCCCCCAGAAAAGCAACTGTCTTGAGACCCAAATCTTACAATTCAACACTTTGGCAATAAAATTTCCCAATTCTACTAGAACAGCATCAAATCATAGTAAAATTCACATTCCCAAATATTTACCTCTCAGAACCTCAATTCCGTACAAAATTTGAAATTCCAGAAAGAAGGAGAACAAATTGAGAAAATTGGCAATAAATCTGATGAAAAGATTGGATCTTTTAATTAATTAATGCAAGATAATGAGTGGGGAAGGAAGAAGGAGTTTGGGATGAGAGAGAGAGAGAGAAGAGAAAACATTGGATCTCTGAGCTGAGGGGGGTGGAGAAAAAGAAAATAATAAGGACCCGTAGGGCGTAGTAGGATTCGTAATCTCGTCGCAATCAGACAACAACCCCCATGCGAGTGGATCAGTGCAAAGGGAAGCCGACGACAAATAATAACCTCGGTCCAAACTAGGAGTGTGCATAAATTTTCGTTTTGTAAGTATAGTTAAAAAAAATGATAAAAAAAACAATTAAGAACAAAATTATTTCTAGAAAAAACATTTATTTGGGGACAAAAATTTCTCAAAAATAAACCTTCACTAGCGGGTAACCCGTGCTCTGCACGGGAAACCAATACTACGTCTTAAAAAATATTTTAACTATAGTTAACTAATATAGTAATCATCATTTTAACTAATACTATTAATAAAAAAAATTAATCTATATGATTACTATTATTATAATAACTATTATAATTAATTAATACTATTGATAGTAATAGTTAATATATATATTAATAGCAATGATAATCTATATAATAATTATTATTAATATAATTATTATAATAAAATAATATTATTAATAGTAAAAGTTAATTGATATAGTAACTATTATGATAATTATAATAAACTAATACTATTAATAGTAATAGTTAATAGATATAGTATCGATTATAATTACTGTAGTTAATATTAAAAATTAATAACTTACTTATATAATAACAATTATAATTAACCAATACTAATAATAGTAATAGTTAATGTATTCTCCCTCTGTTTCGAGTAAGTTACAACATGTTGACTTTTTTTTGTCAACAAAAATGAACTTTGACCAACCATTGGTGACGATCTAATTATTCAAGTAAAATTCTAAAATTTGTAGTTGATAAATTATTAAGTAATTTATCAATAACAATTTTTAGAATTTCATTGTGATCATTAAATCGTCACCAATGGTTGGTCAAAGTTCATTTTTATTGACCTAAAAAAGTCAACATGTTGCAATTTACTTGAAACGGAGGGAGTATAGCCTATTATAGTTAACTAATACTATTAATAGTAAAAAATAACTTATAAAGTAACTATTATAGTTAACTAATACTATTAATAGTAATAGTTAACTTATATAGTAACTATTATAGTTAACTAATACTATTAATAGTAATAGTTAACTTAGTAATAGTTAACTTGTATAGTAACTATATAGTTAACTAATACTATTAATAGTAATAGTTAAATACTATTAATAGTAATAGTTAACTTGTATATTAACTATTATAGTTAAGTAATACTATTAATAGTAATAGTTAACTTGTATAGAACTATTATAGTTAACTATTACTATTAATAGTAATAGTTAACTCATATCATAACTATTATTATGAGCTAATAGTATTAGCTAATAATGAGAATATCAAAAGTCACACACTTTTAGGATAGTGATGATGTGGCATCACGAAATGCAAGATTCTTCCATGATTTGTCCACGTGGCATCACCACATCTCTCTTCACCAACTTTAATATATATATATATATATAGATTTAGAAATTAGAAATAGAGGGAGTACTAATTTACTTGTATTTCTGTTTGTTCTAACCCTCTTGTTTTAATTGCAAATGTTGGTGTTTCCTTTTTCCGATACATAAACATTTATTTATTTTTTATTTTATTTTATTTTTAAGGAATCATATACTTAAAAACATTTGTTAATAATTGAGGTTATATAACTCCTTCTTTATCTACATCAATCATATTCAAAACATTTAGTCCCAAACCGACACCTAAGTTATCAATAAAAAAAATTGTCATAAAATGAATGATTTTTGAAAAATAAGTAAACTATCTTTAAATGTTTTTAACTATTTTTCACTATTCTTTTTATACTAGCAAAGTTAAATATTTAAAATAAGATTACACGAATATATATGAAACGTTGTCACTAAATTATAGTCCCTCTGTCCCAAAATGAATCATCATTTTTAGGAATATTTTTCTTAATTAATGATTTTATTATTTTTGGCAAAAAAATTTGCTCCTAAATATTTTTTTTCCAAATTTTTCTCTATTTAATACCCCCCTCCGTCCCATAGTATATGTCTACCTTTCCTTTTTAGTTCGTCCCAGAGTATATCCACTTTCGAAAATGACAAAGAATCTTTACTATTCCTCTCACTCATTCTCTCTCCTGCTTTACTTTTATACTCACAACAACAATCAACTTACTATTCCCTCCCACTCATTGTCTCTCCTACTTTACTTTTACACTCACAACACTTACTCCATCCGTCTCATACTTATTGCTACCAAATGAGAGTGCACGGGAATTAAGTATATACTCCCTCCGTCCCAGCACAAGTGACACTTATTTCCTTTTCGGTCTGTCCCAGCACAAGTGACACTACCTAAAATGAAAATGTTTTAATATATTTATATTCAATCAACCCCACTATTTAACCCCACTCATTCTCTCTCTTCATTTTCCATCACTCATTTTATTCAACCAACACTACTATTTACCCCACTCATTCTCTCTCTTCATTTTCAACCACACACCTACTAACTTTTCTTAATCTCCGTGTCCCAAAAGTTGGTGCCACTTCTGCTGGGACGGAGGGAGTATATTGGAAAAGTAAGTAATGTGAGTGGGTAGGAGAGAGAAAATAAGTTGGTGGATAGTTGTTGTGAGCAGTGTTCTAAAAAGCGCTAGGCGCTCGCTAGGCGGCGAGGCCGGGCCTAGAGCGGCGGGGCCTAGAAATTAATGCATTTTTATAATTTTTTGATAAATTTATATGTAATTATATATTTTTATATGTTTCAAAACTACAAATCAATAAATATTATTATGAGACAGAGTGAGTATATAAAAGTAAAAATTTATTGCACTATTATTTGAAAAATTGGCACACATAAAGTCATAAATAAAGCTCACTTCAATTACATTCTAGCAAAAGTCCATTACATTAGCTCAACCCAACACCCAAAACCAAAACCCTGCTTTTACTCTCTTTTTATCCCTCTGCGTCGTCTCTCTGTCTCTCAACGCTAATCGTTTCTCTCTCTCTCACTCTCTCTCTCTCTCTTTCGCTTTCTCTGTTTTCTCTTCTCTCTCTCTCTCTCGCTTTACTCTCTCTTTCGTCATCCTCAGTATAGCCGCCGCCTCTCAACCCAAATCCTTCCATCTTCCGATTGCTTTTGCCGCCGTCTCCAGAGTCCAGGAACGTCACCTCCTTCGACGACGACGAACACTCCATCTCCACAGCGCATGTCCCGCCTAGCCCGTCGACGCCGCCTAATCGCCGCCGAGACTGCCTAATCGCCGCCCAGACTGTCGGACGCCTAGAATGGCCAACTTGATAAAAATCGGGGCGGAAGGGGGCCGCCTAGCCCTATTTTTAGAACACTGGTTGTAAGTGAATAAGAGAGATAAAAGTGAACATTTGGGTAAGTAGCAATAAATATGGGACGCCCAAAATGGAAATAAGTAGCGATAAGTATGAGACGGAGGGAGTACATAACTTCCACCATTTAATCTCCATGTAAATGAAAGGGTGGACTTATACTCTGGGACGACGGGGGTTTATAATTGCAAACTTATAATTTTGAAAGTAAATAAAAAGATTTTAATTTCTTACTAAAATTTACAAATGTTAATTTTTTTAAATAAAAAAAATACATTTATTTTGAGACGGTACAAAGGTTTTTTTGTTGTTGTTGAAGGAATGAAGATAATTTTTTAAACTCAAACAAAAATATCAGTATTATTTATTTTGAAACGAATATAGAATGATAAACAGTACTACTCGAGGTTATAAAAATCGTTAGATAGTCGCTAGGCGCCAGAGTCGGGCCTAGCGCTTAGAGGCTCAGGCGAAGCTTTGTCAGTACCTAGGTGGGGCCGGGAATAAGACATAACTTATAACATCTCGGTGAAATAGCGATGAAAAATGTCTCCAAAACATGCAAACGATTAATTTAAATGTGTATAACAATAAATTTAATAGGAACTGTCTTCTTCTCTCTCTCTCTCTCTCTCTCAACTTCTCCCAACTTCTCTCTCAACAAAAAAAAAAAAACTTCAATCCTCTTTCATAATTAATCTTCAACAACACAATTGTTGTAATCTCAAATTGAGATTACAACAATTGTGTTGTTGTTTATGTTTTTCTCTTCATTTTTCATGTTTTTGTTTTGTATTTTTGTCCTTTAAAGATGATGATGATGATTCACGAAGCCACGAGGATGATTATTTATGTGAGCATAATATTTCAATTATATTCAATCAATATTTTGAGGGGGCTTCCTTTTGAAATTTGGTTAAAAGACGATCATTCTCATCGGTATATCATAATTTATTATCATTATTTTTTTTTTATTTGTTTGACTTGTTTTTATGTTTATTTAATAAGTTTGCAAATTTAATATTCTCTCCATCGACGAGAGCCTTTGTATTCTCTCCATAGTTGAGAGCCTTTGTATTCTCCCCATTGCGTTGGGAGCCTTTGTATATTGTTTGTGTTTCTTTTTGTTGTAATGCTTGGAACGCTTGGTTTGACTCTTGTTGTCGACCCAAATGATTCCATTTATCGTGTCCTCAAAGCCAAATTTTACTATTGTAGAGTTTTTGTGAATGTCAGTGATAGGCAGTTTCTAAGTTATACTCGGAGAATCATTTGTGCGACGCAAGTCATGCTTCAGAAGATCGCTCGATGGAGATTTGATTCAGGGTTCTCTATTGTGTATGTTAATCGGGTCGCAAACATTGTACGAGATGAGGCTCCGATCTATGTGGAGTGCCATCTTTTATCTTTTATGTGAATGGAATTAATTTACCTTAGAAAAAACAATAAATTTAATACAATATTACACTTAAAATATTAATATTAAAATTGTAGACCCTGGACAAATTTGAAGTTAATCGCGGCATTTTAATAAAAAATTTAATTCAGTTCTTTTTTAATATATAATTTAAGTGGATTTGAATTAAGCGCTATACTCCCTCCGTCCCCGCCGACTTGGGACAATTGGTCCCGACACGGGGATTAAGGTGAACTATTATTTTAAGAGGAAAGAGAATGAGTGGAGGATGTGTTGTGAGTATGAAAAGTAAATAGGAGCGAGAATGAGTTGATGGAATAGTAAATGGATTGTTGTTGTGAGTATGACAAATGAGTTTCATTTAATATTAAAGTAATATAAACTTGCCATTTAGGGATGTCCTAAGTGGAGTGGGACGCTGAAAATAGTAATTTGTCCTAAATCGGGTGGGACGGAGATAGTATTTTATAACCGCTTAACACGTAAACATGAACTATGCGATTTAGGGAACGATTATTAGAAAAGTGGTCCCACTGTAGGAATCCTACAACGGACCTGGCGTTTTGATCAGGTGTGAAATGGCCAAACTTGATTTCGGCGGTTAAAGGAATTGTCGCCTTCAACTTTAAAAGGAGTGCATTTCCTAAAAAAAAAAGAAAAAGAAAAAGAGAGAGTATAAAGTCAAAATAATAATTCCTCATCAAAGCGCCTTGATGTCTACTTTTTCCCCTCTTATCTTTGCTTCAATCTCACTTAACCCCTATACTTTAAGAGTTTAAATATTTTGCCGTTATTTTATTGGTCAACTTATATTTCTATTTTTTCATTTTTTCTAGGACAAACTACCCATATAGTCCCTCTACTATGTGCGTTTTATGGGATTAGTCCCTATACTTAAATTTTAAAAAAATACGTCCCTTTACCACTCAAGTTAAATGCAGTTAGTCCCTCCATTAAATTTCATTAGTTTTTAGCGTTAAATCATGTTTCGTATAACTCAAATGACATTCAATATGTGCAAAATAGTCATCACAGTAAAATAGTACAAAGACTGATTGAGTAAAGCTAAGTCTATGTTATTCATCATGTGTCTTTCTTTCTATATATAATGAAACTATTTTTGATTTTTGTATGCTTTGTTTTATGTATCTTAAATGACTAGGTTTAAATTGATTTTGGTATGCGTTAAATCATGTTTCGTATAACTCAAATTGATTTTTATTACTACATTAAAAATAAATGTAAATATTAAATCATTGACGGATCTTGTACATGGTTATTAAGGGGTTAATTGCAATTTATGGAGTAGAATTTGTCTTGAAAAGTGAATCAATTATTAGGGGTATTTTTGGAATAAAATTATTAAATGATCTTGAAATCCCATAGAATTGCTTATATTTGTGGCAAAAAAAACCCCATAGTGTTGCTTATAGGCAAAACTGCATAAAAAATCACTCAACTATGACCAGTTTGGGTATTTGGTCACTAAACTAATTTCCTTTTGAAACAACACATCCAACTTATTTATTTTGCATCCATAGTCACTATCACTAACCTCGTTAGTTTTTTCCCGTTAAATCATCATGTGCAATGCATGTGACAATATTTTAAAGGGCATTTTAGGTAATACAGTCTAAATAGTAAAAGAACAAACTATAGGGTTTATTTTTTAATTTAGTAAAGTACTGGGCTTGAACTAAAAAAATAAAAAATGAAAACCCTAATACCCTCCTCTCCCTTCTTCATACACCGCCTCCCCCATCTCTCCTCTGCCTTCCCCCTTCTTTCCCGTCTCCGGCAGCCCCCCTCTCTCTCATCCTACGTTCGCCCTTCTGCTTCTTCTCCTTCTCATACCAACGAAAAATCAAACACAAAAGAAACAATATTTGAAAGTTTCGATTTTCTTTTGGCGGAAAAATCTAGCATATCAAACTGAATATTCTCCTTCTTCTCTGGTCCATTCAGTCTTTTTTGATGCAAGGATCAAGCCACTCATACCAACGAGCCTTGCACTGTTTACCTGATTTACGCACAAGGATGGAAGAGATACGAGCCCACTCATTCTTGCCGTACTTTTCATCACAGCCCACTTTCCTTCAGTTTCGATTTTGATTTCAAAATCGACATGTTTCAAAAGTGGATCTGGGTTAGAACCCATGGATTTCAAATCTGCCTGATTTCAAGTTGAAATTCGATGTTTTTTTTTCCAAATCTGCCAAAGGGGTAGAGAATATGATGAATTCAAAAATTCGATTTTTGAATGCCATGGTGGTGGTTTTGCAATGCGCTGGTGGTTGTTGAAAGGCAGTGGTGGTGAGATGGTGGTGATGGTGGGATGGTCGGTGGGTTTTGATAAAGTTAACAAACTAAATAAACGTTATAAATGAAATAATGACTTAACTGATTTTTTTTAACATCAATAGCTAAAGTGGTTAAAAGCAATAGGTAAGGGGCTTATTCGAAACAAGTTTAACCTTTATAGTCTAATTTAAAGCGAACTACCTAAACTACCCTTTAAAATATTGTCACATGCATTGCACATGATGATTTAACGGGAAAAAACTAACGGGGTTAGTGATAGTGACTATGGATGCAAAAATAAATAAGTTGGATGTGTTGTTTCAAAAGGAAATTAGTTTAGTGACCAAATACCCAAACTGGTCATAGTTGAGTGATTTTTTATGTAGTTTTGCCTTGCTTATATTTGTGGCCGGAGGGAGTACGCACTCACTCTCCCGTTTCTCTCTCTCCTCTCTCCTCGCGTCCTGGCATGGACATCGTAAAAATAAAATAAAAAATCTTAATTTTTTTTTTTTTTTTGTTAAATGTGTAAGACCGGGTAAGATTATAGTACCATCGGCCAGCAAAACTGGTAGGTTTCTTTCATTTGCACACCATATGGGTGGTTTTGTAACTGGTCTAATAAGACACCTTGTGAAATATAGGAGGGTTGGTTAGGTTTCAAAATTTCATTTCCTTCCCTTCCCTTCCCTTCCCGCAGTTATTCACCAGACGAATCACTCCTCAGTCCTCACCAGGTCTCTCCCCTCCCCTGCTCCATTCTCTTTCAGTTCATCAATTGCAAACTTTTCTTTTTTGATTCATGATTTCGTACAATACATCCAACCATGATGATTGTGAACTTTGCGGTTAAGTATGGCCAACTACTATGATTCGTCTCGCATTTGATTTCGTAGACCGTTGCTATAACTAGGGTGTAATCGATTTCCGACCAATTGATTAGTAATTTGTGGGATTCCACTGAATGTATCACTTTGCAAGATTCCTTGTTCAACAAAGAATCTCAAACGCCTCCTATGCAACCAATTTTAGATTCCTCAAAACCCTAGCCAATCCCCCTCTCCCTGAACATGGAATCGACTGGACAAGTGGAGGAGGGAGAGGGTCATCTAATGATGATTACTTCGCCACCATTCACCATATTTCCAATATAGTCCGGCGTGACATTTACTTGGAAAGAACCCTAAACAAGATGCGTATTTCCCCCATTGTTAATTCCGAGCTGGTGTACCGTGTGCTTCGTAGTTGCTGCAACTGTGGCATTGAGTCCTTTCGATTTTTTAATTGGGCTCGTCTTCAACATCCTCAGTATGATCCAACTACTGTTGAATTTGAAGAGTTACTCAAGACTCTTGCTCGAACTCGACATTGGGAGACAATGTGGAAGGTGGCTCACCAGATGAAGGTGCAGAACCTTCCCATTTCAGCTTCAGTTGTTTCCTTCATAATCGAGCATTATGGTAAGAATGGCCTCATTGATCAAGCTGTTGAGCTTTTTAATAAATTGAACAACTTTAACTGCCCCCAGAACACGGAAGTATACAACTCGTTGTTATTTGCACTTTGTGAGGTTAAGAATTTTCAAGGTGCTTATGCATTGATTCGGAGGATGGTTCGTAAAGGAGTGGTGCCTGATAAGAGGACTTATTCGGTTCTTGTTAATGGTTGGTGCTCTGCAGGAAAGATGAAAGAGGCTCAAGATTTCTTGGAAGAGATGAGCCGGAAGGGGTTCAATCCACCGGTGCGCGGACGTGACCTTTTGATTGATGGGTTGTTGAATGCAGGGTATCTTGAATCAGCTAAAAGCTTGGTGAGGAAAATGACCAAGGAGGGATATTTGCCGGATGTGGCAACGTTCAATTCTTTGGCGGAAGCTGTATGCAATTCTGGAGAGGTTGATTTTTGTATTGGTCTTTATGATGATGTCTGTAGGTTAGGGCTTTGTCCTGATATTGAGACTTACAAGATCATGATTTTTGCAGCTTCAAAAGTTGGTAAGATTGATGAGGCTTTTAAGATTCTTCATAGATCTATCGAGGATGGAAACAAGCCATTTCCTAGTCTATATGCGCCGATATTAAAGGCGCTTTGTAAGAGAGGACAATTTGATGATGCCTTCAGTTTTTTCAGTGATATGAAAGTGAAGGGACATCCACCGAATCGACCAGTTTACACCATGTTGATTAAAATGTGTGGGCGTGGAGGTAGATTTGTTGAGGCTGCTAATTATTTGGTCGAGATGACTGAGTTAAATTTATCACCGATGTCTCGGAGCTTTGACATGGTTACTGACGGATTAAAGAATTGTGGGAAGCATGATTTAGCCAAGAAGATAGAACAGTTGGAAATATCTCTTCGGGGTATTTGAAATTCAATAATAGTCTGCCGTTGATATGTATCAAAATCCTCCTTGAGTTTGATAAGAACCTTCAAATGGATTGACACCTAATGGTGTATTGGTACGTTCTTGTATAGTGGGCATCTGCATTATTAGTTTTAATATATGCTTGAGATTTAAATGTTTTGCATCAGCTCATCAGTACTGGATCTTTCTAATATGAGTTTCTATTTTGTAGCCTGAAAGATAGTATTTCTAATCTTCTCTTGATATGTGCATTGTTCATTAATTGTTTCCTTCTTTTTGGTTAATAATTGATCCATGTTCTATTATCCGTTGATTTGAATTTTAAAATTAGTTAGGAGTCGCTAAAAGCACCAAATATAAATGAGTAATATCTGTTAATTGACATGGAGCTATGTTCTATGTTCTTCTTATAGGCTAGATCAGTAACTAAACCTATCAAGGTTAACCCTGAACACAACCTTAAGGATGCGGATGTATTAGTTGATTTAACTTGGAATTCTGAATTTTCTTAGTCAAATCAAGAATTGTCAGCGGGAAATAGAAAGAGTAAATATTTGATATAACCTTACAAAGATTATATGGGGTACCTGAAGTTAGATAAAATTTCACGGCAATCAGTTAAACATGTTTTCAAGCTGTTCCGATCGGCTATCTATTCTTCAGTTCCATTCCCTATACTTTCCTAGTCATGGCTTATGGCGTTGTGTATCTTCAGATGGGTCTTTCCAAGGGTATCAAGGACCACTCAGGCCTTAGTGTTTATACTCTCTCCGTCCCAAAACAAAGTACCCATTTGGTTTTGGGAACGGGAATTAAGGAAAGATGTTGGAAAAGTAGGTAGTGTGAGTGGAAGGAGAGAGAAAGTGGGGTAGTGAATAGTAAGTGGATAGTTGTTGTGAGTGGGAAGGAGAGAGAAAGTGGAGGGAATCTTTTCCTTTTTATGAACTCCAATGAGAACTAGTCCTGTCCTTCTGTTTTTTGGTGTTGAGAGCATTTGTCATAATTTTGAGTTAAGTAGATTAGGGAGAACCAAATAACTAAGATTCGGGTGGCAATTCATTATTTTTGAGTTAAGAGCATCTTGGCTGAGCATGGTATCTCTTTAGAAATTAAGAAGACTGAATACTGAAGACAGATCAAGAAATTTTCAGTTTATACTTCTTATCCACATGCGGTTATTATGATTAAGTAGTGGTGATTAATAGCAACTGGAGCTAAAAGCTACCAAACATTTGCATATGTAGTGGCCAGCATTCTGAGAACTTGTGGGTGCTGAAGTGGTTGCTTTGCCATACGCTTCCTGGCATTCAAATTTGCATTCAGCATTTAGCAGTCGCAGTATGTTTTTAATGACTGGCTATTGCAAGTTTACTCTGGTAATAGTCAAATTTGTTTTGTTAGGATTTGTTTTTTATAATGTATGATTCATACTGATTTACAGCAGTTTTACTTATAGGTGCAAGTGTTGTCTGGAATTTTCTTCCAACCATTTGGTTGCCTTATCATCATTATCTTCGAATTGCATTCCCCTCCCCCTTTGAGAAGCATTTTTGCAGCTATTGCTTTTTTTGGGAATCTGTTTTCTTGCTAACTAGTATTGGTTTAGGTTTCATATTCTTGACGGTTTTCACTATTACTCACTGATGTTATGCATTAGGAAATTACGCACAAGTAACTGCTTTATACTATAACCAAGCCGCCTTTGGTTGAGACCCACTTGCAAAGCACTTACCTGAAAATATTATTTATTCTGAGTTTTTTTTAGCTTTTCTTCTTGCAGCAATGATGAGAAGGCTTTTTCATTGCTTTGAGGTTTATGGAATTGATCTAGCCTCCATTAGAAGAGGTGGCTTATCCTAGAAACCATAGCTGAAGCATCTTTCAAGGTACTATATTTATAGACTGCGGTGTTTTGGATGATGGACCTTGGCACATTGTTGTAGTGGGCTTGCATTTACTAGAGAATGGCATGCGCGATTTGATGACTTATATTCCCCCAAGATAAGAGTATCTATGCTTATAAAATTAGACTCCTCTTGAAAGGATTTTGTTTGTGTATTCTCTGATTGAATTCTAAACTGGGAAGCGCAGAGATTGGAGACATGGCCTGGTTCTTTTCTAGGTATCTCTATGTATGGCAAGTTTGAATTGCTCCTAGGAAAGTAGATTCTAAAAGTCTAATGTTCAAACACCATAGTGGAATTCCCGAGTTCTAATTTGTAACAAAGAGTTTACAAAGTTTACTTTTATTCCTTGCATCTTGTATCTTTCCCTTGATTAATTTCATATTATAAAACCTTGGGAATTTGATTCTAATCATATTATTTGTGAAAGTTATTTTTCCTCTTTTGGGAAATGAAGCTTTTTAAGTGGTTTACAAAGAATAGTGGGTTGACAATAGGGTTTTAGGACTCTCTTTGCTATTTCAAGACATTTATCACTCAAATTCCTTAGTTCCATAGGTGGCATACATTTTCAATATTGTTTCTTTTTTACCCATTCACTTTAGCAGATGTGTAAAGTAATGTTCAGGTTCATTGCAGATAACATTTGGGAAACAATAATGACCTCTACCCTTAATGTTGTTTGCACATATGTTAAGGACTTTTAATAAAAATCAAGGTATAAGAATTAATTTAGCCTGAATTAATGTGTTATCCATTTTGATGTTGAGAGAAATTAAACGCTGGAATTGATGGCATTGCGGACATAGGTTGTAGAAAATTGGACGTCAAGTAAGTTGAACATATGAGTTCTATGGACCAGTAAAACATTAAGTATGAGAGCAAACCCACTAAATAGTAGCCTGTTTGAATAAATTAATTAGTCAATCAACTATTATAGTGTAGCTGATGAATGTAACTTTCTGGAATACTTATTAGACAGATCATAAGGAGGTACAAGGAAATGATAGACTGTTTAAAAGACTAACTCAATGGTGGTTATGGTCTATGTTGTCAAAGGCTACACAATATGACATACTGTTTGTTGAATCCTCAAGGTTTGAGTCAGGAGCTATTAAACTTTTCTAAAATGAAAAAAAAAAACACAAATAGTTGTTGGTGTCGTTGTGTTGTTTTGCTACCACTCAACTTTTGGAGGGTGAATTTAAAGAAAAACAGATCTAGTAGGAGAGCTGTCCATTTTGGTATTACCTGATGTGTGTGGGGGGGGGGGGGGGGGGGGGGGGGGACGCTGTCGAGCATGACCTATTTTGTGGTACATTGTCTTTGCAGATTTAACAATCTCAATTTTAATGCATGCAACTTTTAGATGGATAACAGTTTTTTTCCAAGTACAATGTTATGTTTCAAACGTTTCCAAGTACTATCTTATTGGGGGCTGTTCCAGTTTGTCCAAGTGTTTCCTGTGCATTTCAAATGTTTTCTCAATTTTTGCTCTCAACTCTGAATCAGTTCATTTACCACTTGTTTTGCTGTTTGTATCACAAATCAATTGTGAGCTGCTGAGTCGGCATATTTTAGTAGAATTGTTGACGCTTTAAGAAAGAATTTTGCTTCATTTACATGGCTTTACGCAAACTAGTCAAGCATCCAAGTATTCTCATTCTCATTGTGCAGGCTGTTGTGGACTTGTCTTTTCTAGTAATGCTTGTTCAAAAAGATAAAGTTAAGCCTATTTAATGTCTTGAAGATTAGCTTACCTGGTTGGTTCTATGTGGAGAGATGTGTGAAGTGCCTTTTAATGATGTGTCTTGGAGGGTGATACTTTATTCTCTCACACATTTTACTAAATTATGCTCTGAAAATGCTAGTAGGTGGTACCCGGATTCGTAAATCTTCCTTCTGCTTGATTGTAGATGTTTGAGTTTCTTTTTAATATCTATTTAGCTTTTATTAAGTTAGTTCATACTGAAAAATTTGAAGTATCGTTCCAACGGCTGCTTATACAGTATTCTTTTGTAATATAAATACGCCTACCTATTTTGAAAATCAAACAAACAGGATAATAGTTAATTTAGCATCTAGAAAGTTTGTTTGGTGATGGAGTTAACAGTTAAATTAGCATCTTAGAATAGAAAGTGAAGTGAAAGGCATTGCTTCTAGGTCATGACAGGAAAATGACTTTCCTTTCCTCACTCTCCACCACCCATCTATATGATACTAAGTGGAAAAAATGGTAGTTAAATTTGCAGTGGCTGACATTTGAACTAGTCTCAGTTATTTATCCTGGTTTTGCCTGCTAAAATGTGTAAGACGAATTGATGTCATGTGGCACTGAAAATTGATATTCTCCAGCTTTTGTAATGTGCTTAAAAGGTGGGCTATGTCCATTGTACTTTGAGGCGTGTTTCAATTTTACCATCAAACTTTATTTTTTTTTTCATTTTTACCATATTACTAGAAAAAATGGTGTCATTTTAGACCCAAAATTTAACGCCGTTATCTTTAGTAACGGAAAATTTGTAAAAACTAACTCTCATTACATATTTAACGAGTAAAAACAAAATTTGGTACCAAAATGTAAAAAAATTGGTGATGTTGATATTTGAAGGGTAAAAAAGCAAGATTTAAACTAAATACTAAGTTTAAAAAAATTAAAATATAAAAAGAAAAACAATTAATCTCTAATTTAAACCCAGAGGGACAACTTTCACAAATAAAAAATATCCTTTAACCCTACATCAAAGAAAAAAAAAAAAACCCAATATCTTCTCTCGTTCTCTCTGCGGCCGCACCAACCCCACCCCACCCCACCCCAATCCTCCCTCTCCCGTCGGCCTTCACACGTCACACCTCCACCGCCTTCCCCCCTCATTGCCTCCCTGGATGTTGTTCCCTCTCATTTCCCCAATCTTTTTTCTGCAACCCTAAACCATCCTTTTCTATCTCCCTTAGCCTTCTGCTGCTACAAACCTTCAACTTTACTACGCTGCCATCGTTTTATTTCCTCCTTCTTCGGGACTGCTCCTTCTCCTTCTTCGGACCATCTCCCTTAGCCGTCAACCCATGCCCCACCCCCTCTAATCCTTTCCAGATCTAGCTTTAAATATTCACCCTCAAGCTGATTTTTCACCAAGGATCACCAGCAATTCCCTCATTCTGTCTCAGATCCGCAAATTTGCAACCATTCCGCTGCGCATTCTTCAGATCCATCGTCGTTGGAGACCTCCATGACTGCCGGCCTCGCTTTTTTTTTTTTATTTGTGGAGTGAAGAAATCTGAGAAGGCTTCATGGGGATAATGTGCAGAATAGAGAAGATTTAATGAGTCATTTTTTTAATTAGTTTTATTCGTTGATTTTTTTTTAGCAAATTTGTTGAATTTTAGTTTTTTGGTTATTTTTTCACTCTTTGACTTGGTGATTTCCTGGAAATGAAGGAGAAATTGTAAATAAATGGAAGAACATTAGCTGGGTTTGTGTGGAATGGGTAGTAACACCATTAATTTGTTTGTGTTTTGTTATGAAGATGCGTTTTACTTTGAATGGTGGTGGTCGGGGTGTTGCTGATAATTGGTGGTGGTGGTAAAGTGAGGTGACAACCAGACAATTTTAATAAATTATTAAGGTCCATCATAAAATTAATCAAGAAAACAATACATTAATGACTACAGCAATAAAAAAATAGGTCAATGACTAATAAGAAAAAAGTGCTATAGGTTAGGGACCTCTTTAGCACTTTTCTCGTTTAATATGTAATGGGTGTTAGTTTTTTTTTTTTTTTTTTTTTTCCTGTTAATAAAGTTAACGGCATTAAATTTTGGGTATAAAATGACACCATTTTTTCTAGTACGATCGTAAAAAATGAAAAAAATAAAGTTCGATGGTAAAAGTGAAACACGCCCCAAAGTACAATGGACTAAAACGGAGTTTTCCTTATGCTTGTTGTAGACTTGTACTACTTTTAGGCTGGTATATTTTCTTGTGGTTTCCACAACAGATTTGCACTCCATCAGCATGACATAAACTACTCGCGATATAATATAATCCCTCCGTTTCAAAATGATCTTCCCACTTTTTTTGCTATTACTACAAATGAACTTTGAGCAATAATTATAAGTTGATTTAGTTATACTAACGAAAATCTAAAACTTGTAATTGATACACCGTCAACAATGCTATCAATAACAAGTTTTAGATTTTCATTAGGATAATTAAATAAACCTAAAATTATTGCTCAAAGTTCATTCGTAGTAACAATAAAAATAAAATTGGAAGATCATTTTGGGACAGAGGGAGTAGTACTTGATTCTTATCATACAAACTTCTTGTTTTCCTCTTCAATGAGCTAGGCAGCTGCAAAGGCATTTACTTACTGTTAATTAAGCCAAAAATGTGAAGACGAAAAGGTTTATTGTATGAAGAGCTGCTTGTTTGGTAGCTCCTTAGAAATTTTTGAAGACCTGAATACTGAAGACAGAATCATATATATTCTCAGTTTATACTTCTTATCCACATAGGGCTATTCTGATGAACTAGTGGTGATCTGAAAAGCAGCTGGAGCTAAAAGCAACCAAACTTTTGCATCTGCAGTAGCCAGCATTCTGAGAACTTGTGGTTGCTTTCCCATACGCTTCCAGGCATTCAAAGTTGCATTGAGCATTTAGCAAATGATTTTTTTCCTTCTAATGATTGGCTATTGCAAATTTATTTTTTCCCGGTTATAGTCAAATTTGGTTTGTTAGGGTTTTATTTTGTTTTTAATATAAGGCTCATGCTGATTTAAAGCAATTTTACTTACAAGTGCAAGTGTTTTCCGGACTTTTCTTCCAACCATTTGGTTACCTTAATATCTTTATTATAGAATTGCATCCCCCAGCCCCGGAGGAGTATTTTTTCAGTAATTTCTTTGTTAAATTTGTTTTCTTGCCAACTGTTGATTTAGCTTTCATATACTTGATGGTTTTCACTATCCACTTGCTGATGTTATGCATTAGGATATTACGCATAGCTTAAGTAGCTGTGTTACACCTATAACCAATCTGTCTTTTGTTGAGACTCACTTTCAAAGCACGTACCTGATGCTAGTTTATGGGTGTGGTGGCACATGTGAGCATATGCCTAACTTCTTTTTCCTACTCTTATTTTTTGAAACTCTTAGTTGTTCTGATTTTAAGACTTTTCTTCTTGCAGCAATGATGAGAAGAGCCTTTTCATTGCTACCTTTAAGGTTTATGGAATTGATCTAGAATCGATTACAAGAGGGGCTTATCCTAGAAACCATAGCTGAAGCATCTTTCAAGGTAATATATTTATAGATTGTGCTATGATCCTGATGGACCTTGGCACATTGCTGTAGTTGGCCTGCATTTCCTAGAGAATGGCATGCGCGATGTGACTTGTATTCCCCAAGATAAGAGTATCTATGCTTATAAAATTGGTCTTTTCTTAAAAGGAATTTGATTCCGTTTTCTATGTTGAATTCAAAACTTGGAAGGGCATATTTTGAGAGATGGCCTGGTTCTTCTCTTGGTATTTCTATGCATGGCAAGAATGAATTGCTCCTAGGAAAGTAGATTCAAAAAGTTTAATGTTCAAACATCATAATGGTATTCTCGAGTTCTAAATTGTAACTAGGGGTGGCAAATTGGGTGTTTTGGGTTTACCCATTAAAGTTAAAAATCCATTGGATACCCGGGTATTTTAACTTTAATGGATAAACCCAAAACACCCACCCCTAATTGTAACAGAAGAAATTTTAAAGTTCACTTTTATTCCTCATGCCTTGTATCTTTTCCTTGGTTAATTCTATATCATTAAATTTTGGGAATTTGATTCTAATCATTTTATCATTTGTGAAAGTTATTTTAGTCTTTTGGGAAACAAAGTTTTTTAAGTGGTTTATAAAGAATAGTGGGTTGACAATAGGATTGTAGGTTTGTACCAAAAAAAATAAAATAAAATAGGATTGTAGGAGTTTTTTTTGCTATTTCAAGACATTATCACTCAAACTCCTTAGGTTCCATAGGTGGCATACTTTTCAATATTAATTTTCTATCCATTTCACACTATCACTCAAATTCCATAGGTGGATACTTTTTCATATTAAATCTAACCCATTTCACTTTAGCAGGCATGTAAAGTAATGTTTACGTTCAATGCAGATAACAATTGGGAAACATTAATTTGAGACATATTAATAAACTGGCTTTGATGGCATTAGGGACATGGGTTCTTGAAAATTGGATATCAAGTAAGGGGAACATTAGAGCTCTATGGACCAGTAAAACATTAATTATGATATAAAACCCACTAATAGTAGTCTGCGTGAAGAAATTCATATGTCAATCAACAATTATAGTGTAAATCATAGTGCTGTTGGTAATGTAACTTGTCTGGGAATACTTAAAAGACAGAACATAAGGAGGTAATAGGAAAGGACTGTGGGGTCAAGGATATATGGTGTCATTAGGCACACATGTGATGTGATGATGTCCATCATAGTCACCTTGTTATGAAGTCTCTCAACCTCCACACGAGGAGCACCTTGCAAAGAAAACATGTCTAGTTCTAGACAGGCCCCCTCAATAATGGTACTATCAGTTTTTTTAGGCGAAGACGAGGTACTAGGTTTACAAGACCAACTCAATGGTGGTTATTGTCTATATTGTCAGCGGCTACATCACCATATGACAAACTGTTTGTTGAGTCCTCAAGGTTTGAGACAGTACCTTTTGGTTCTTAAACGTTTTTACAATGAAAAAGAAAGAACAAAAAGTTGCTGGTATCTTGGTTTTGTTTTGCTACCACTCTTCTTTTGGAGTGTAAATTTTAAGAAAAACAGATCAAGTAGGAGAGCTGTCCATTTTCTGTTTGCATTGCCTGATGTGGGCGGATGCTATATAGCATAATGACCTATTTTGCGGTACAGTGTCTTTTCCAACTTAACAATCTTATTTTCAGTGTATGCATCTTTTGGGTGGATAGTTTCTCCAAGTACTGCCTTATTTTCCAAACACTAGCTTTGCCCAATCTAATCTGAACTCTGTAAGCCTGTTTTGTTTGTAATTAATGGGGTGGTTTAAACATTTGCTCAATTTTTTCCTTCTATTCTGAACTCGGTTCATTTACCTTTTGTTTTGCTGCTTGTAATCAATTCTGAGCTGCTGACGATCTATTGTTGGTACATTTAAGTATAATTTGTTCACGCTTTAAGAAAGAATTACTTCAGTAATATGGCTTTATGAAAATAGTCAAGCGGCCAATCATTCTCATTCTCATTGTGCAGGCTGTTGTGGACTTTTCTTTTTTAGTAAAACTTGTTCAAAAAGATAAAGTTAAGCGTATTTAATGTCCAGAAGATTAGCTTGCTTGGTTGTATGTGGAAAGATGTGTGAAGTGCCTATTGACAATGTTGTGTCTTGGAGGGTAATAATGTAATCTCTTACAAATCCTACTAAAATATGCGCTGATAAGGCTAGGTGAGTATCAAAAGATGTCCACGTACCCGTAAATCTTTCCTATATTGATTATTGTTATTTGAGTTCCTTTTACTTATCTCTTAATAATTACTCTAATATAAGTCAGTTCAAACTGCAAAACTTGAAGCATCTCTCCAGGGCTGCTTAAACAGTATTTCTTTTGTAAAGATTAACATACCTATTCAAACAACAAATAAAGAGGATAATAGTTAGTTTAGCATCTAGAAAGTTTGTTTGGTGATGGAGTTAACAGTTAAATTAGCATCTTAGAAAGTGAACTGAAAGGCATTGCTTCAAGGTCATGACAGGAAATGACTTCTCTTCCCCCACTCTCCACCCCCACCTATACGCTACTAACCTGGTGGAAAACACGGGAAGTTAAATTTGGAGTGGCTGACATTTAAACTAGTCTCAGTCATGTTATCCTGGTTTTGCCTGCAAAAACATGTAAGAGAAATTGATGTTATGTGAAAGTATACACAGAAAATTAATAGAGTTGGTTTTGGGGGAAACTAGTTCCCCCATAAGTTATAAAAAGTCCACTTTTTAACCATTAAACCCTAAACCCTAAATCCTAAACCCTAAATTTTAAACCCTAAACCTTAACCCCTATAAAAACAGGACTTTTTATAACTTATGGAGAAACTAGTTTCCCCCAAAATTTTCTCAAATTAATATTCTCCTGCCGTGATAATGAGCTTAAAAGTGGGCTATGCAAGTAATATAATGCTAGTTCTACTAATTTTAGGCTGGTATTATTCTTGTGGTTTCCACAACATATTTGCACTTCATCAGCATGACATAAACCACTCGCAATATAGTACTTTACTATTATATGATCATTATTAGTATTGTTTTGATAAGATAGAATACTTGATTGCTAATATTTATCTTGATAACTTGTGTCACATGTTATAGAGAGATTAGTTAACAAGACAATGTTAGGGGTGGGCATAAAGTGGAGATTACCTTCTTTCATGAAGTGTTCCATCCATTAACAATTTTTATGGTGGCAATTTGCTACTACTCTTGACAGGTCTACTCTTTTCAGTTTTTTGCATTTCAGTGTCGCCCAATCTGCAACAGTGACTTTTACATGTGTCATAGTTTTCTCATGCTCTTTTTTTCTTTCTTATACTTCATCATCAGTGGTGAAAGTTTTTGAGTCGGTTTTAGTTTGATAATCTTCTGTATTACTGTCGATAAGCATATTTAAATATACTTGGAAAGCTAACTAAAGAATCTACTTTAGCTTTACCCTCAGCTTTCACATTTGAGAGGACTTATCCTAATTTTGAGACATGAGGAAAACATCATTAGTCTAAAGTTTTGAGCCGGTTTTAGTTTTATAATCTTTTTTTCTTTGTTATAAGATCTAAAGCTGACCCCTTCACTCCCCTGTCTAGAAAGCTCACTCTCCTCTTTTCTTTCTTTCTTTTAATCCATTAACTTCAATTTCTCTCTCTAATGTTGTAAAAACTGCTTGCCAAGCAAATATGCTTAGATCAGAAGAACTCCCAGACTGTTTCTATTCAAATCAGCCAACCTTAATCACTCCATACAGAGCCACCCCAAACCACTCCCTTTATCTCTCCAATCTGGATGATCAAAAGTTCCTTAGATTTTCCATCAAGTATCTTTATCTTTTCAAGAAGTCATTATCTATTAATACCCTTAAATTTTCTCTGTCTAGGGTTCTTGTTGATTACTACCCATTGGCGGGGAGGCTCAAGTGCTGCCTACAAGGTGATGAAAAGCTTGAAGTTGAGTGTAATGGAGAAGGTGCGGTGTTTGCTGAAGCTTTCATGGACATAACGGCTGATGAGTTTCTTGAAATTTCTTCCAAGCCAAACAGGTCGTGGAGGAAGCTTCTTTATAGAGTTGAAGCTCACACTTTCTTGGATGTTCCTCCTCTGGTAGTCCAGGTAAGGTCTTCGTCATATCATATACTCCCTCCGTCCCAAACTAATGGTTACTTTTCCGTTTTGGGCGTCCAATACTAATGGTTACTTACTCAAAATGTTCAATTTTCTCTCTCCTACCCACTCACAACAACTATCCACTGTCTCATTTTCTCTCTCCTACCCACTTACAACACCTACTTTTCCAACACACTCCCTCCGTTTCATGTGACTTGAGACCAAAAATTTTGGCACACAAATTAAGGAAAAGTAAGAGAGTAATAGTGGGAGGAGGTGTTTGTGAGTATGAAAAATTAAATAGGAGAGAGAATGAGTGGGAGGAATAGTAATTTGATTGGTATTGTGAGTGTAAAAGTAAAGTAGGAGAGAGAATGAGTGAGAACAATAGTAAAGATTCTTTACCATTTTGGGCAATCTCAAGTAATGTGAAATGGACGGAAAAGGAAATAAGTCTCAAGTCACATGAAACGGAGGGAGTATTTTCTTAATCTCCGCGCATCCAGTTTTTTGGTAACCATTAGTTTGGGACGGAGGGAGCATCTTCCCATGAGAACCTTCTTTTTTTCAATTGTCATCAAGCATGGGTCATTTTTGCTGCTCATATGGTGTACCAAAATGGATGCCACTCTATTCCATGTACGTTTTTAAACAAATTTCAATTCATGCAACTTTAATAGCTTAATATTGAGCTAGTATTACTGCATACGAGTGTCATCGATATTTATTTAATTATTTCCATCTTTGATTATATTTCTTCTTCTAGCTGCCTAGTAAATTTGAAGATTTCTTTTCTTTTCCCCTTTTAGAGTACCTAGGAAATGTTATGATACAGCTCTGATGACAACATAATTATTTTAATGTATCCCCCACCATATCCTCTTTAAATTCTTTCCTAACAAACACCCATTTTTATTTCCAATCAAAAATAAATTTGAAAAATCATTACAGAACAGACGTAGGATCATAGAGTATGTAAAATACCCATTGGAAAATCGAAGAAAAGGAATACCAAAACACCTTAGTACTTAACTTTCCATCTCTTTTAATATTTTCGCGTGGCTTATTAAATAGAATTTGAATAAAGGGCACCTTAAGTGAAGAATAAAGATTATTCCTTTGAAAAGTAGAAGATTATTCGTATATTTTAATTAAGTGAAAGAATAAATATAGGGACAAATCTGTTAATATTGAGTACTATCATTTGTAGTGGGGTGATCATTTGTTTTAGGCAGCACCGAAATTCGATTCTACTATCCAAGTTCAAATCTTTACTCCCACAATTCTCTGACCTTTCCAGTTGCGGACTTGCAACTTTTTTTGCAAGCGTCTCTTTTCTTATTCATGTTTCCCACAGACAGCATCTCCTATTTCTCTCTAACTAGATACACTTCACCTGCATTATCACACCAGAAAATAAAGTATTCTCTACTTATAATATAAGTGTCCCTTTTCATTTTTTATTTCAAATATTCATAAAGATTTTATTTAAATACTTTGCAGGTGACGAATCTTCGTTGTGGAGGAATGATTATGTGCACGGCAATCAATCATTGTCTATGCGACGGCATTGGCACATCCCAATTCCTACACGCGTGGGCCAACCTCACCACCAAACCCACTCATAAACTTCCAATCATCCCCTTCCATTCCCGGCACGTGCTCAAACCCCAAATTTCTCCCTCACATCCATCCTTCACTCACCCCGGATTTACCAAAACTATTCCTGGCAAGGAAGATCTCAACCTTAACCAATATTTACAGTCTCAACCCCTCGTTCCGGCTTCCTTAACTTTCACCTCCTCCCACATCCTTCACCTCAAGAGGCAGTGTCTACCCTCCCTAAAATGCACCACCTTTGAGATGTTAGCCTCTCACACATGGCGATCTTGGGTTCGTTCCCTCGACTTGTCACCCTCCCTTAATGTAAAACTCTTGTTCTCCAGTAATGTCCGGAAAAGGGTAAACCCGGAATTACCTCAAGGGTATTATGGGAATGGGTTTGTGCTAGCATGCGCGGAGGCTAAGGCTAATGAGCTGGTGAATACTAAGATGCAAACTGGTGTAAAGTTAATTCAACAGGCTAAACTATCACTCACTGATGACTATGTGAAGTCTATTGTGGAGTTGTTGGGGGATAAAACGGTCAAAACGGAGCTATCTGCAACTTTGGTTATATCTCAATGGTCAAAGCTAGGGTTAGAAGATGTGGATTTTGGAGAAGGGAAACCTCTGCATATGGGTCCTCTAACTAGTGATATTTACTGCTTATTTTTGCCTGATATGGGAGATTTTGATGCGGTTAGGGTGCTTGTATCCATGCCGGAGAGTTCAGTTAGTAAGTTTGAGTATTATATGAATGATTTTCCGGAGAGGGAAGATACAGGAGGAGATGAAGAAGAAACATTGTTCATTTGAGTTTCTCTAATTTTAATAAAAATTTCTTTTATCTTAATTTTGTCAAAAATTTCTTATCATATTCTATTGATATTTGGATGTGTAATAATCTGGTTACGGTCTGATGCTACAAAAATTCACATGTGAAACCATGAAAATAAGAAAGAAAAAAAAAGTAAGTATGAGACATTCTGGATTGGAAAGATTACCATATGCGAAGTGACTTTCTTTATGTATGACTCTTACAGTTTAAGACATGACTTCATCAAACAATCTTTAGAGTTGTGACAAGAATAAAATACTTTTTTATGATACTATATTTGTTCTTCTAATGAAGCATAATTCTGGGTAACAATATTACAATTTTAATATGAGGAAGTTTTGTGTGAGACGGTCTCACACATGAGACGGATCTTGACGAGAGAAGAAATGGGCTTGCCCCGCCCCACCCATAGGCTCTCAAAGAGATCCGTCTCACGTGTGAGACTGTCTCATACAAGTTTTTGTCTTTTAATATTTACTCTCTTCATCCCAAATGAGTTGAATGCGCGATTTTAAATTTGAGAGACACCTTAAAGAAACTATTTTCCAAACAATTTTTTTAGCAAAATATGGGGTGGACTGCTGTGCGACGGCGCAAGCAAGCCGTTTTTCTTTTCTTTTCTTTTTTTCCCTGCCATTTTTTAAAGTAACACTTTTTATAAGAAAATGTAACATTTTTTTCTCATATAAATTTACCACAATTTTGCTGAAATAAATTAATGATAACATAAGATTGACAACTAAACTAATGTAACATTTTATAATAAATGAATTTAACCTTTTTTTCTCAATTGCAACACTTTTCTAACTTTATTTTTTTTCCCCTGCCATTTTTTGCTTGCCAGCAAAAGTAACATTTTTTATAAGGAAATGTAATACTTTTTTCTCATATGTAACATTTTTTTTTTCAAAAATTTACCACAATTTTGCAGAAATAAATTAAAGATAATATAAGATTGACAACTAAACTAATGTAACATTTTATAATAAATGAATGTAACCTTTTTTTTCTCAATTGTAACACTTTTCTAGGGTTTTACATTCAATTGAAATGCAAAGCCGATTATATACATGATTTTTTACTCTTTTTTAAAAAAAAAAAAAATGTAACATTTAACCTATAAACTGTTACATTCATCTATATAACATATTACAATCATATATGCACTGTGTTACATTCAAATTATTACTTTTTCTAATCACAAAAATTATTTATGTTATTTGCGAAACTGCTATTACATCTTACAATAAAAGTGTTACTTTTTTAAGACCAAACTGTTACTTTCTTCATAAGAAAGTGTTACATTTTATTATGACGATTAGCTCACTTGTTTTGTGTGTTAAAAATTATTTAAAAAAAAATAAAAAAATCAAACCATCTCATGACCTGTGTAGTTTTGTTCGTCTCGTCGAGACGAACACAACAGTTTTTTTTTCTCTGACTTATAAATCTCAAGATATAGCATTTTGAAGTTATTGGAGTTTTTTTTTTTTAGGGAAGGACACGTGTCGCGATCTGATAAAGGGGTGAGTGGATCCAATGTTAGAAAATTTGGGATTAGGGTGATTGATAATCCTAGATATTTGACTGAATAGCGGGACCCCAACAACGGGCGCTGCCCCTTGACCCCTGCTTCTTTATCATGGTCGAAAACATATTAACTCAAACGAGTGTGTACTCCACACTTTCCCTTACTCGTATTCGAGCCTAATATGAAATCGCATTGGTTTCTAGTAAATCACAATTACATAAAATCGTTGATGACACTAAAATCACCAACATCCAAGCGGTCGGCTGCAGCAGAATAGATTAAAGTGAGAAGCAGCGGAACCAAACCTGGAGAAGGAAAACGGTCGCACGTCTGACGGAAGTTTTGTTCGCAAAATATTCTAATTAGTATTACTCTCATCTCATGCATCTCAAAATAAATGTCACAGTAAATTTATCAATAATTTTAATAGTGTACTTTAATTTTTTTTGTTTTGGCATATTGTTATACTTTAGATATGTGACAATTATTTTTGAGATGAAAAGAAATAGAAATTCTAACATTTATTATAAAATGGAAACAATACTATCTTCTTATATATCCTCATATTGAAGTATGTACAACTATGAATTAAATTTGAAAAAAAAAATAATTTTTTTTTAAAAAAAAAAAAAAAAAGGTATGCAATGAAAATATTTTTTAAAAATATGTGATTGTAGTATTTTCACCTTTTTTTTTTTTAAAGAATAGTACGTATTTTTACTTTTTTAAAAAACATAGACATTCATTTATTTTGGGATATAGTTATATACATGGAATATTATATACAGGGAACGAAAAATTCCAACACTGCCCTTGCCCGTCTCGTGTACTTATACACGAGATGTCATCTATGATCTCGTGTAAATGTACACGTGATGACTCGTGTATGCACACGAGATATCTCGTGTACATATACACGAGATCATAGATGACATCTCGTGTATAAGTACACGAAATAGTGTCTGAAACTGCATTTTCACAACAGCAACAGCAAAAAGAAACAGAACTAGAACTGAAATTTGATTCTTAATATGATAGCACATCTCGTGTATATACTATCGCCAAATTGTATACGAAATAAAAGTGTTAACAAGGCTTATGCATATAATTCAAACATCCAAACATTCATACAAACTTGATAATTCAAAAACCATTACACATATACTATCCCCTACGTAATCTTTCTCTTCTTGCATCGGTATCCTGATCATAGAGTTCACAGAATGCTGCTATCCTATCTCGGTATTGGTGGATCAGTTGACTTGCGCTTGGATCACAGTGTTCCCTCCAAGTGTTCGGTGGTGGTGGTATTGGGTAATCATTGCCTGACATGTGCAGCTGCAAGAGTAATAACAGTTAAATACAACGAATTTAAGTAAGACAATCAAATATAACTAATATAAATGAGACAGTTAAGTATAACGAATTTAAATAATATTGTTAAATTTAACGAATTAAAGTATCATACCAATATAAAATGGTTTGTCACTTGTCCCAACACAACTTTGTTTATCGGTGCTCCTACTCCTGCTGGTACAATCACTGGAAGGCATAAGTTGCCACCTCTAGCCGAGTACGAAATGAACGCCACATTATACCTCGTGGCAATTATGTGGCCAAGTTCAAGGAGCTCCATCCAATAACTATTGTCCGGCGTCGGCTGGACATAAATATCAATCCTACGTAAGAGTTCCTTTACATTTATCCAAGTTAGAACACTTTGATAAAGGTCTTGGCGAGCATGCACTTCATTGTAACATTCTGTGCGCACTCGAGCCCACATCTCCTCATCTCCGTATATATGTGCTGCGACGGCTCTATAGCCACAATGTCCATCAGATGCCACATCTGTGATGCCTCCAATAAATGGGATAATGAAAGGCAGAAAAGACGTCATATACGGAGAGCTGTATATACTAGTGTGATTGGGCTGTCCATTTCCCTCTCCACGACCCTGACCCTGATCCCGTCCTCGTCCTCGACCTCGCCCTCGACCCCGTCCTCGACCTCGCCCTCGACCCCGTCCTCTCCCACGACCGGAAGCAGCTGGTGGTGGATGAGACGTAGGAGTACAAGGAGGGGTAGATGGTGTGGGTTCTGAAGCTGATTTCCGTTTGTGCGTGGACTCCGAACTCGCTTGGGTGGATGCAATGAATGCAGATCTAGACCTGAAATAGGGCAAAGAAAAGAGTGAGAAGCATTCATACTATCAACATGCAAATCAAATACATCAAGAACGTAAAGTGTGAGCCACAAATGAATGAAGATCTATACCCTTTGCTAGTCGAGGATGGTGTAGAGGGGACTCGAAAAAATTTGTTAGTATGCTCCCAATCTGACGGTTCTCTGGAAGTTCCGGTCCGGGGTTTATTCGCCTTTGAAGTATGATCCGGCTCGTAAGCATCTATCGCATGCTGATTAAGCCCTTCTTCCATCTTTTTGAATAACTTTCTCCTTACCGGTTCCGGTGCTTTCTCAACTCTACTCAACATAACTTGAAAATTGTCTTTATTTATTGAAGGCTCAGACGGAGGGTTGTCTACTTCAATGTCCAACTTCTTCAAAAAATCATGAATCGAGGACAGCTCAATCCGTCCCCCGCAGTCCTCTATCCGTGCAATCTCGTGACTACATGGAAGTTCATGTGTTCGCCTGTAGTAACACCCGCAGGCAGCCTCAGTGATGACATTACCCCCATTACGACCCCGCTGGTTTCTAATGATTTTTTGAATACGAGACCGCTCTTGTCTGATATTGCGCAAGGCTACCGTTGACACTTTAGTCAATATGTTCTGATACAGATTACCGGTCCTCAAATCAATTGGAGTTCTGGTCTTTGATCTATTCATACTCTGTTTGATATTTTTTAGTTGGATATCCAAGATCTTATGAGCCTTTTTGAAGATTGTGTCAAAAGTAGAAGAAGCACTCCCCAATGCCTTCTTCAACCTGTTATGCTCACCCTCAGTCCTGTTTGTGGTATGGGTCCCGAAGTGAGGTAACACATCCGTGTGCATAGACAGAATATTCTGAGAGTATGGGGTAATCCATGTATCGCGGAGGTAATCCAATAATAGAGGATAAGATCTGAAACGGTCACAAAGCTCTTGCCAACGTTCGTCCCATTCGCTGGAGGTAGGGGCTGAGATTGCATAATTGAAACTCCTCATGAATGATTCTGCCAAATCCTCGCTGCTTGTATGACTCAACCCATGCTTTCTCTCATTTCTTCTATATGCCTCCGACACAAGAAGTGTGCGGTGTCGGGAAAAACTGCACGGAGAGCGCTGATGAAACCCAATTCACGATCAGTGACAAAAATTGTTGGCAACCGGGGAGGTGTAAACAGACTGTGCAAATTTTCCAATGCCCATGTGTAATCATCCGCACTCTGATACTTGAGGAACGCATACGCTATTGTGAAATTATGCCCGGTGGAAGTAAATCCTACAAACTGCAAGAAGTACAGGCCATAGCAGTTGGTGTTGTACGTGCAATCATCTTGTACAACATATGGAAAACAGTTTAGCATCTTCATTGCTAATGGGTGAGAGAAGAAGATGTCGCTGATCATGCCACTCTGAGCGTCTTCCCTCGTGTAGTATATATATTCATGATCGTCGAGTAATTTAAGGAATTGTTGTAGCGGGGTCCTCCCTTTTCGTTCTCATTCTCTATATTTTGTGATGGCATTGCGGACGTGCATCGGAGTGCTCACGTTCTTCTCATCGTACATATTTAGCATTGCTACTATGTCATTTGGACGCAATGAACATTCACTTGCGCTACACACAGCGTCATATTCCCCATGTGTCACGGAAAACCTTCCGGATACAAAGGAAAATCATGATTATGTACACCATTCCTTACAACATAACCCCATAACCCATCATCCCTCCTTTCTTTGGCATGTATTTTAAAAGTGCACTCTCTCTTCTTGCTACTACTCTTCCTAATATTCTTTGATCTTCCAGGCCTGTGATGTCCACCAAAATGACATATTATCATCGCATAAGCTAGTTTGTAACATTTTTTTAGGGTTTTAAGGAATATGACCCGATGTTGTGAAAATGGTATACGTCCAAATAAATCCAAGTAATACAAAAATCCATAATCAGTAATACAACTAATCAGTAATACATAATCCAAATAAATCCAAGTAATACAAAAATCCATAATCAGTAATACAAAACTCCATAATCAGTAACTCTCCTAAATGTGACCTCCTAAAATCTCGTGGGCCCGTATAAGACCAGCTCTGACGTCCTCGGGGAGCCTGGCATCCGTCAAATATGGAAGTATGATATCTCGTGCCTCTGCAACCCCAGGATGCGGTGGAACGTCATATGGGGGAGGTGAGGGAGGTGGAATGTCAACGGGGGGATCGTGTATCGGATTAGATATCCGAACATGACTCCTAGCCAGAAACCACTCCATATAATCTGCAGTCACGGGAGAAGATGTGGTCACTAGTGGCCCCCAGCGGCGAACGGGCATGAACTCCTCCATGCCGTGCTCCACCCACGCGTCCCAAACATAATCGTGGTCACCGTAGTCCTTCTGGTACCCCTTCTGACCCTTTGCCAAAATGCATATCGTGGGAACTAGGCGGGGTTGTCTAGGGATCCTCTGCTGGTGCCCGAACTGCCTACTAACACGCTCAGGCATGTACACCTCAGTGATGTCACAAAATCGTATAACCCCTGTGAAGTATGAGACCGGCAGAATCGCGTACGCTCCGGTACCATAAGGAGTCCAAAGAACCTGTGAGTAGACTTTGTTAGGTAAAGTGTACATAATAACGGAGGGAGTGTAACAATTTGAAACAGTTTTAATATGAATAACTCACCCTCTCAACATGCATCGTGTCAAGAGTGCGGCGATACTGCACTAGACGGTCTAATGCCCTCCCAGCTGTATCAGTACGAGACCATCTACGGGCTCTCGGCTGCCCCTGCTGCCAGTGAGGGTCAGTGACTCGCCGGAAATCTGGAAAGTACTCGTATATCCAGCCCTGAGATGTATGTAAAAAAGTATTAAATACTAATCAAATGCAACATGTAATTACATGGGGGGGGGGAGTCGATAAAGTAAACAGAAAGTGAATAGAGTAAGATGTACCTCTAGCAATATCGCACAACCACCCATCTGCTTGCATCCGGATCTGGACGCCTTCCCCAACTCTCGGTATAAATATGCCAACGTAGCTGATCCCCAGGAGAGAGTGGGGAGTCTCGCAAGATCCATGCACAGGGGAAGGTATGCTGCGGGCACCTTATCCTGACTCTTGTCCACGAACATCGTGGAACCCAAGAGGTGCAGGATATATGCAGAAGCACGCTGGAAATATGTCATGCCACCTATACGGGTAGAAAAGAGACGCCGGACATCCTTTAATAAGTAACCAGTGCCGCTTAAATGAAGGTGTCTACTGATGCCGGATACGTCAGGCACTAGATCCGGATACCGAACATATGCACCTACACAGCTGATACCTGTAAATTGAAGATGAAATAACGCATTTTAGTACATGAGATGAATGTAGATAGTTCATATAGTCTTGAAATCTATATATAACAACATACCCAGGATATGAGAGACGTCATGTAACGTAATGGTCATCTCCCCCCACGGCATGTGGAACGAGTTAGTCTCAGGAGACCACCGTTCCAAAAATGCCGTCATCAGCGCGTGGTTAGGCCTCTGAATGGTGGCATCGTGCAGCTGCTGGATGCCCGATGCATCAACGTGGGTCAGCCAGGCTCTATCAGTAGCCTCCAGATCATCACGCTTGAACCTGTTTATTCCAAACAAAAAATATAATCAATACTCGAGATCGAGAAAAGCATGGGATGATAATTAATGGATTTTTTAGAGTGTGTGCCAAATAACTTCAATATTTTAATAGTTTCACATTAATGGTTATCTTACTTGTGCAGATGCTGCAGTCTCGTATGGAAAGTCACCACTGACTCACTAGTGGCCTCCCTCCAAATCTCTCGGGCTCTGTGATCACCAAACCCGTATATAAGAGTAACATCCTCTGGGCCGCCACCTGGGTTACTCTGAATCTGCCATGATGGTGGCTCCTCCTCACCCGCATCCTGCCTCCTCCTCCGTCCCTGCCCTCTAGCCACATTCGCACCCTGTCTCCTCCCATGCCTCAATGGTCTAACAACCTCCTCCTCCTCCTCCTCATCCTCACCCTGCCCCTCCCCCTCCTGCCCCTCCTCCTCCTCCTCACTATCCCCCTCACTACCCCTCCTCCTCCTCCTCACTATCCCCCTCACTACCCCCCTCCTCCTCCTCCTCCTGAACATCATCAGACACTACCGCCTCCTCCTCCCTTCTCTTGGTCCGCCTTTCTTTTCTCTCCAGATGCATTTTAGCCTTCCTCTTTCTATTGGACGTGGTCATACGTTCACGTGCCTTAAAAAAAACAAACACGAGACAATAAATTAGCTATTTAGCATATGGCATATGAACAATGTAAATTTATGTCAGGAACTATCTCGTGTGATTCCACACGAGACACATCTCGTGTGATTTTACACGAGATGCATCACGTGTAATTTCACGCGAGATGTGTCTCGTGTGGAATCACACGAGATGCATATCGTGCGAGTTCACACAAGATTCTTTCTGCCATTAATGCCGCTCTAAACCCAGTTCATACAAATATCAGGTAAGCAATTTCAAACAATCAAACAACAATTAGACATTGGAATTTTTTTGAATGTAAATTTAGGTTAAAATTAGGTTGAAATTTACATAGTTACCTTCTTTACAGGCACGGTGCTTGAAGAAGCTCCGGCGGCGATGGCGGTGGCGGTAGAGGCGGCGGCAGCACCGGCGGTGACCTTCGGAATTTTCACTCTCGCCATTCTTGTCGTCGTGTGGTGGTGCGCGGCGTCGTTGTCTTTGTCGTTGTTTAGGAGAGAGACTGGAAAGAGGGAACGATTGAAATCAAAAAAAAAAATTACGTATATAAATGGGTATTTTGGTCATTTAGTACGTTCCCTGTATTTAGTTTCCCTGTATTTAGTATTTGCCTTTATTTTGTTATAAAAACTTACTCCCTCCGTCCCAGTTTAAGGTTCTTACTTTCCTTTTTGGTCTGTCATAGTTTAAGGTTCTTAGTTGCTTTATTCCATAAATAGAAAAGAATGAATAGTGCTTTGGATAATCTTACCCTCAAAAAGTTCATTTAATTACAAAAAAACCATTACTTTCCTAACTTACTTTCACTCACTTGCTTCATGAATAGTATCTTGGACATTTATATACTTCACTCTCTACTTTTGATTGACTCATTTCTTTTGTTTTTGCCTTAGTTTCTTAATAAGCGTGCATACTCAAACTAAAAACCTTAAACTGGGACGGAGGGAGTATAATAAAAGACCTTCATTTTAGTTGAAAGGGGTTATTAAATTGAGTTACCAAAAAAAAATAAAAAATGTGATCCTCTTTACTGGCCAAGGAAGTAGGGATGAACAAACACGGTTCCGGTTTCGGAAAAGCTTGAACCGTAACCGAACCGTTTTTCTTCCGGTTACGGTTACGATTAGGAACCATCGGTACACAGTTTTTTTTTTTTTTAAAATAATTTTTTAAACATAAAAAAAAATTAAAAATATTTTATTAACAATTTTTTTTTTTACAAAAAGTTATAGAAAAAATGTTTAAAAAATTAAAGAGGTTCGTCCCTCTTTTCTTTTATATACTCAACAAATTTTTAATATTTTTATTCACTGAATGTCTCTAAAAAATCAGTCAAACTAAACTTTTCTTGTCAACTTTCAGTTAGAAATGGTTAATTCTGATGAAACCATTAGAAATCTAACGATTTTGACCAATTTTATTGTGTTTTAACGGTTTTGCTTACGGTTCCGGTTCCGGTTCGGTCTAGGCGGTTCGGAACCGCCGGTTCACAGTTTTCGGAGGGGATGAACCGGAACCGGCCCGTGTTATAAACGGTCCCGGTTCGCACGGTTCCGGTTTTCGTTAAGGTTCAAGGCGGTTCCGGTCGGGTTCCGGTTCGGTTCGACCATCCCTACAAGGAAGTATCATGGCTATGTTATGTATGATTTCCGGATGGCCTTTTACACGGTTTCAAGCGATAGGGCCCCGCGGAAATCAAATGAGGCGTCAGGTCAGGCCAGTACCTATACCTATAAATATCGTAAACCTTGGAAGCCAAGTAAATCATTCTCAACGCTATTTCTTCTTTCTCGGTCAACATCCATTAACGGTGTACTGCGATTTAGGGCTCAATTTTCATCGACAACCTCTCCAAGTTGATAATCAGCTCCGGTAATGATTTTTCCCTTCTTGTTTCTTCATTCCTGCGAAATTGCATGATAATTTGTTTTCTAATATGTTTTTACTAAAAAACTACTCTCTGGGTTTCCTCGTAGTCACAGTTTTTTGGAGTATTTTCTGTTTGCTATTTAATGATTTTTTTGCAAAAAGGTTGGACTTATGATCTTTTGAATTGTCAATTTAACCTTCTAATAAGAGTTTTGCCAAAGACTTTTCTTTTTCAAAATCTTACAAAAATATAACCTAGGGAAAAACCAATTTATATGTTTTTAATGCCCTAGTTTACAAATTTAAACCCTAATTTAGTATTTATCATGTAACAGGGGTTTTAACTAGTCGACTAGGAGTTTTAACTTGTTAACTATTTATGATTCATAAATAACAAGTTAACTTGTAAGTAGTTAACTAGGATTTTTAACTAGTTCATGAATTAAAACAAAAAGTTAACTTGTATAAATCAGGATTTGGCCATGAATCATGATAGATTTATGTAATTGGGCCATGATTTGTTACTGTATTGTGTAGTCCATGATAGCATGTCGCATGGTGGGTGCTGAATATATATATATATATGCGCTTGTATGTTATAAAATTCAATTCCCAACAAGAAAATATATTCCCTTGCGCGTATAAAATTATGTTTTGATCTTTTACTGTTTTGCAGGATATCATACTTTTATGTCATTCCCTCATACCACGGCTAAATCTTTTTCTGATGGAATTTGAAACTGATCCAGCTATTAAAAAGTGGCACTTCAGCAGAGAAGAAATAGAATTTCATACACCTTCAAGGGATGATGGGATTGATTCAAAGTGGGAGTCGCATTTGCGACGGCTTTACTGCTCTTTCATTCAAGAACTCGGCAAGGAGCTCAATGTGTAAGCTCTTTTAGAGTTTTCATATTAGTAAAGAATCCACACAAGATTTTAAACTGTTAGAAAAGAGAGATGTAAGAAATTTATAGTAAATTATACAACCTCTCAGTTCTTACCTACAGCCAAGTGATTTTAGCATTTTATTTTCTCAAAAAATGGAATTAATTACTTTAGCGGTAGTTTTTTTTTTTTAGTCTTTCCTTTAATGAACTGTTGAGGTTAATGATATCTCGATACTAATGGTTGATTGTTTATTTCTTATAGGCACCAATTGACAATAGCAACTGCGATAATGTTTTGCCATCGATTTTACATGCGTCAGTCTCATGCAAAGAATGACTGGAAGGTATAAAATTTTGTCCACTTGCTGTTCTTCTTCTTTGTTGCTTGATGCTTGTGAACAGAAAATTGTTCCTTTCCTTTGACTTAGAATGTTTCCATGAGCTTGAAGTTCCATTCATGGTGTAAAATATGTTTGGAAACATTTTATTTGGATGACAACGCAATCTCTATGAAGTGATTAACCTTGTTTTGTGAACGTACTGTCATTTGATTCTTAGTTCGATTCCTAGAAATAAATGCATATGTTAATGATCATTTTTGTTTGAGCTAAGATCTTAGTTATTGATTATGTACAATAATACCCTTTTTTTTTGGTACATAGAAATGAGGAATTTCCTATGAACTGTTGATTAAACTTGTGCCGTTTATATTTTCTGCAGACTGTTGCAACTGTATGTATGTTCCTAGCCTGCAAACAAGAAGAAACACCACGTTACCTGGACCAACTAATTGTTGTGGCAAGTAAGCTAATAAATGAAGGGGATTCTTCCACTCAGCAAATAATGACGGTATGTAAAGCACAGATTTAGCGCCCATCTTTTTAGTGATTCTGCAATTACATTTTAATTAGTTGGGTGCTTATTCTTTTCTTCTTTTTTTTCCAACCATGCCTTCAGAAGGACTTGATCACAAATGGAGAGAGGCTTCTGTTAACGACATTTGATTTTAACCTGAAAATAGAGCACCCCCACAAGTCACTTGTTGCAGTGCTTAAGAAAATGGACACTGGAAACAGGGAGCTCGTCAAAACGGCGTGGAACTTTGTAAATGACTGGTACGTATTCTGTTCAATAAACTCTTGTAAATGGTTGGAAGAAATCTTTATTCATGAGTTTTTAATAATATACTCGTATTATTATTTTTCTTTTCTTATTTGTGTTACTGTTGTCTAGGTTGCATACCTCACTGTGCCTCCAGTACAAACCCCATTATATAGCTGCTGGTTCAATATCTCTTGCTGCGAAAGTTCTTAATGTGACACTACCGAGAATAGATGGGAAGGTTTGGTGGATGCAGCTTGAAGTTACGCCAAAACGAATGGAAGGTTAGTTATAATACATATCCTTTCTTCATTTGGAGATTTTCATTTATGGTCACAATACTTATACTCCCTCCGTCCCACTTTAATTTACATAAATGAGCTTAGGCACAAGAATTCAGGAAAAGTTGAAAATGTGATGTGTTGTGTGTGTAGATAGTTGGGTAGGAGAGGGAAAGTGGGATAACAAATAGTAAGTGGGTAGTTGTTGCGAGTATAAGTGGGTCCCACTATTTAAAAAGTGTAAAAAAGTTTCCATTTTAAGATTTTGTAGATTAAAGTGGTAAAAAAATGGCATTTTTTGTAGATTAAAGTGGGACGGAGGGACTATACATGACACACACTTTTCTATGGCCTGAGCTGTTGACCATTCTCATTGAACTCAACTTCTTTTCACAATCATTTCAGAGGTCATCAACCAGATGGAAGGGTACTTGGCACAGAAATGGAAGCAAAATCCAGCACAACCCAATAAAGGACAGAGAAGGGTTGATTCAGAAGCTGTGATGAGAAATGGGAATTCCGAAAGTGCACAATCGTGCACTATGAGTGGCTCAATAACTGTGCAAGATTCCGAGATTATAGCTTCCGTGTATACGTGTGAGCGGACTAAATGTTCAATGTCAAAATGCAGCAGCCGACCAAAACATGAAACTGACAGTGTTTATAGAACTAGTACAAGACGAGATTCGGGTTGCATACGCACAGACTCTGAAAATGCAAGTAGTGGTGCTGTTGATGATTATGATAATGAACCAAGAAAGCGTTCATCTTATCAGTTTTCTGGGTCTTATAAAGTTTCTACTAAAGGTGGTGGCAACAGAAGGTTTGATGTGAAATGTGTTGAGAATTTTGTAAAGAAGAGGAGATACGAAGAAGTCATGAACGGGAATTCAGCAGAATGTTTCGGGGATGAAAAAGGCTGGATAGAGAAAGATCTGGGAAATGGCGTAGAATTGCGTTCAACAATATATGTGAAGCGAAGCAGGCACAGATGATAGTTGGCGCAACTTCTCTTCACTAGAAAGTTCATTTTTGTAGAATGTAAATACCATTGATGCTGCTAACACACATATACACGGGTATGGAGTATATGAATTCCATTGATAAACTTTGGGATTATTATTCTTCGACAAGACTGATGAGGAGAAGTAGATCTATGAATTCAAGGCTTTCCATTATTCGAAGTACAGTATATATCATCTTTGTTACAGTATGAATTAGATATACTTGCATTCCTCTTTGGATTTGTGACGCGTGCTTGTAACGTACAAAAGTTGATGTGTATGTATGCACTCGTAAGTTGCACAGTCGAAAGGAAATGTAATTACCATTTTGGGATGGAGGGAGTAAGCTTTAATCATTTTGGCATACTCTTGAAGTTTGAGGTATGTCTTGTACTGGTGTGACAAAATTTGTGAGGAACATAGTGATAACCTTAATGAGACGTTTCATTTCATCAACTGCATTTTTGAGTATTTGGAGTTTGCTAATACTCCCTCCGTCCCAAAATCCCAAAATGATCTTCCTATTTTTTATTTCTCATTGTTCCAAAAAGTTATTCACGTTTCTACAATTTGGGCTTAAAAGTGTATAAACAAAACATGGCTAGTGAAGCAAGTGTTTGTATCCTTAAAAAGTTTGAATAGTCAAATGTGAAGATCATTTTGAGACGGAGGGAATATTGAGTTTCATTAACCAGCTTTTACAAACGGATGGAGCTTTTTGGCCGCTTGATTTTGGAGCGGTCGGAAAGAACGCGACGGTGTATGAAATCCTTTGACAAAGTTGCCCTCTGTTTCTTCCTTCAGAGTTCAGACCCATCATCAGTTCATTGTGGCTCTGATTCTTCTGTCATTTTTTATTATCTCAAAAAGTTTTTCTCATTTTTACAATTTAAGCTTAAATGTGCTCAAACACAACACGGTTAGTGAAGCAAGTGTCCATATCCTTAAAAAGTTTGAATAAAAAATCATTTTTGGTACGGAGGGAGTAGCATTTTGAATTCTTTTGGAGCATTTTTTCAAACCAAACATTCTTTCTATACTTCTTTGTCCCGAAAAGTTTGTCTATTTAGACTTTTTATCATCAGAACTTTGACCAAGCATTGGTGTCAATTTAATAATCACAATGAAATTTTAAAAATTGTTATTGATAGATCACTTATATTTTGCCAATTACAATTATTAGAATTTCAGTAAAATGATTAGATAGATACTCCCTCCGTCCCGGACTAAGGTTCTTAGTTTGACTTTACACGGAGATTAAGAAAAAGTAAATGTTGTGAGTATGAAAAAGTAAGTAAGAGAAACTAGGGGAGATAAAGTGGATAAGGAGTTTTTGTTGTGAGAATGACAAGTGGGTCCCATAGTCCATTTTAGGTAATAAAGCAATGGGCAAATTGCAATTTAGTTACCTGAGTTTTACACAATGTTTCAATTGGTTCCTGAATCCGTTTTCAGCAAATTGGTTACTCCAGTTTGTCATTTAGTTGCAATGTGGTATAAAAATGGATGGATCTTTAAAACTAACAAAAGTGGATGAAAAACCTAACGAGCTTCTTTCAAAATTGCAATGGTTAACCCTACAATTTAAAATTTCCCACTTCACCCCCTAACTCCTAACGAATGTTTAAAAACTAACATAATTTGCATGCATATGTCCAAAGATTAGTGTTTCAGTCATTTTCATTTTATTTATTACATCAAAATTATAAAAATTATGATATCTATCATAAAAACAATAATTTTATTTAACTTATGACAAATACATATCATTCATAAAAATACTAATTTTATTTAACTAAAATTATAAAATATGATATCCAGAGCGGAACAGTGTTTTGGCCCGTCGAAAAACAAAGGAAACCACCAAAAATGGCGATCTCTCCACCCACGTTCCTTCTCCCCATTCTCGCGACCACTGTTTTCTCTTTGCTCCATCCAAGTGAGTTTGGTAGTGCTTGCCTTCATGATCTCTTTGTCATTTCTAATCAAAAATTGATGGCTGGAGAAACGTTTTTGCACAAGAAATTGTGGCTTGTCGGCGCAATTTTTGTCAATTTACTGTTTCCGGACAATGCATAATATACTTAAGAAAATGCCCAATGTTTTTTAAGTGAGAGCGAGAAGATTTTTTTATTTTTTTATTATTATTATTATTATTATTATTATTATTATTATTATTATTATTATTATTATTATTATTATTATTATTATTTTGCTCAAGTTTTTCTAAAACAAACAATTAGAATTTGTAGGTTTATTAATTAATGTCTTTAGATGTTACAAATTTTTTATTATGGGTAAAAATGTGAATAAGTTGAGTTGGAGGGTGCACTTTGCAATTATACAAGAAACTTGTTAGATTTCCATCCATTTCATTAAAAAACTAACAATCCATCCATTTTTATACACATTGCAACTAAATGACAAACTCGAGTAACCAATTTGCTGAAAAACGGATTCAGGAACCAATTGAAACATCGTGTAAAACTCAGGTAACTAAATTGCAATTTGCCCTAAAGCAATTAAGAACCTTAGTCTGGGACAAACCGAAAAAGAAAATAAGAACTTTAGTCTGGGACGGAGGGAGTATCAATGTTTGGTCTTGACCTTCAAAATTCAAAATGAAACAAATTTTCCAAACACAAAGAGAGAATATTACTTGCCAAAACGGAAAATAGATGGAGAAGATAGGGTTGCTTGGGCATTTATTGCCGACCAAAATGTGTTAAGTTGTCGTGTCTTCAACGTCATATTAGTGAATATTTGTGTTGTTTGCTAAAAAAACATGGAATGTACCTACCGACTCAATACTAACGAATCGGATTAGTCGAAAAGAAAGCAAAATTGAGTTTTAGAAAAAAGTACTTTGAATCGATAATCTTGAAGAGCAATGCTAGGATTACAAAAAAGAAGATTACTCCCTCCGTCCCTGTTTAAGGTTCTTAGTTTGACTTTGCAAGCTTATTAAGAAATCAAGTGAAAAACAAAGAAAAATGGGTCAACAAAAGTAGGGATGTGAGGATATAATTGCCCAAACACTATTCATAAAGCAAATTGGTGAAATTAAGGTATGTGAGTAATGGTTTTTTTGTAATTAAATAAATTTTTTGAGGGTAAGATTCTTTAAAGCACTATTCATATTTTGCCATTTTAGGAATAAAGCAACTAAGAACCTTAAATTGGGACATAAAAAAAAAGTAGGAACCTTAAATTGGGACGGAGGGAGTACAAAATTTTAGTTACAAAATCATTTTTGACAATCATTGATTATTGATTGGATAGTAAATTAATAAATGTTGGGGCCCATATACAACATCCAACAAAATATTGCTGAATCAATTTGTAACTATTTTTTTTTTTTTTGACGATAATTTGTAACTAAATTTTTGTAACCTCTTTTTTTTTTTTTATAACTTTAGTGTTACTAAATCTTGAAAGAAAAATGCGGGGCGGTAAACAAAATGGTGAAATAGTGTAGGGGGTGTATGGTAAGTTACTCTCTATATTAATAACCTCCGTAGAACCCTTGCCGCAAAGGGCGCTGCTTTTGAAATTTATGCTCCTCCATTTTCCCCATTGTCACAGTGGTGCTCAAATAAATTGACCTCAGTTGCGCAAATTTTAGGGCACAATTCTACATCCATGGCTTCTTGAAGGTTCGTACTCTTCACTTAAATCCATTTTAAACCTAATTGCATCCTAATTCCCAAATTGCCGACTTTTTATGATTTCTTATTAAAACTCATTTGCTCCTGCATAAACCCTACATTCATCGTTTGCAATCACAACTGAAATTTTCGAATTGAGTAATATTCCATCCCCTCCTCTTCCTTTCAATTGTTAGTAGATAGCTACAATCTTCAAGTTGTGTGTTACATTTGGTGTATGATTGAATGCTTCTGATCACGGAATAAAAGAATGCATTTTGATTTACCGTTGAACTCCTTCATGATCCATGTGATTGGCCTACATTTCAAGAAACTCAATAAGATCCTCCTGTGATTGCATTTTGACTAAGTATAAAATGAAATATGAAATAAATGGTAAATAGATCATTTAGGGACACGTTTTGGGACATGAAAAGTCATTCATTTTGGGATATAAAGGTCATTCATTTTGGGACAAAAAAGCTCATTCGATTTGGGATGGAGGTAGTACCCCTTTATTGGGTTTCTGATTGGTATTTAATTGTTCAGAACATTTCACTGGAAAAATGATTTTCTCGCTTATGGTGGCCTATCATTTATTATTAAATCTATTTTATGTTAGGATAACTTGATGCAATATTTTAGGTCGCTTGTGACCTTATAGATTTAGTGTCATTGTCATTATGCTGGTGTTTTTTGGAGCTTGACTAAGCAGGAGTTTACCCTCTCATTCTTGAATTTTTAAGATCTACTAGTAAATTATTCGGTGGTTATTCCGCAACGCAGGTTCTTAACTTTCACTCGATCACACTTAACATATTTGAGTTTTCTTATGACATCAACATATACCAGTTGCTGATACATTTGACAGGCTGTTTGTAGATCCCCAATTTTAGAACTCGGAGGATTTGGGTGCCTCTTTTCTAGTTAAACTTCCTCAATGGTTCAAACCTATTTAAATGGTACTCAACACATTTCACTTTCTGGATAAATAATTACCTATCGAGCAGGTTTTACACATCTCCACACGAGCTAACATTGATAGTTCGACTCCTAACAACTTTACTTTTATGTTGGGCATTTTATAAAAGAGATTTGATCTTGGTTAGATCGCTGACAACCTATTACTTACTGAGATGCTTAATATAGTAGACTTGTGTCAACTCTATAGATGCCTGGAACTATTGGATCCTATGATCCCACCAAACTATTTGCCGTAAAGTTTAGTTTATTGTTCCAATGCTCCTCCCTAACGCAAGTCACCTTTCCTTCAAAAGTGAAGATTAAAAAATACTTATTTATTTTTATTCAGAATTGTCTTCTTAATGGGAAGAAGAGAAGAATATTAGGTCATTCTGCTCATGAAAAATCCTTGTGATTGTATTCAGAATTGTCTTACTTGAGACACCTTACAACAAAATGTAAAGCACTTGTAACTATCCAGGTTTTGTGTGGAGTGCCCCACAAAACCAAGGATCTCTCATCTATACTTGAAATATTTTGGCTGTGGACATTGATTGCAATCTGAAAATTTGCTCAAGGACAATATAATTTGGGCTTTCAGTAAGGGTTTTACACAATTTTTGGCATCATGTCTCAAGTATAACCTCTTTGCATATGTGTTTCTCTAGGATCTCATCTACCATGAACCTAGGATCTCTGAACGTCCATCAGTCAATGCAAGTTGTCGTTTCTGTGACTAACAAGAAGGAAAGGTCTCCTTTGTTCAACTTTTTGTTCCTGATTTCATTTCATTTAGTTTTTTATTTATTTATGGACCAGGTCTTATTTAATTTGCTTTTGCTCTATTAGCTAATGAACAGTGTAGCATCTAGTTGAACTTTGAGGTTCTGTTTACAGTTCATATTGTAAATTTGCTGACTTGCCAGCATAACGATATCATATATTCATCCTTTTTCAGGTTCTAGCTTCCTCTTTCAGAAGAAGCTTCTTCAGTTGCTGTTTACAGGCAGCATTCTCACTTCGCTTTGGACATCTGAGCCAGTTTTCAAATTACAGATCCTGCAAAAAATATTCAGTTATGGGAGGAGATTCACATCTGAACCTTTCTGATGTCAGTGTAAAGACGCAGCCCGAACCTCAAAGGACGTATGAAGTTGTGGTGGCTGCTACTAGTGACATGGGAATTGGGAAGGATGGTAAGTTGCCTTGGAAATTGCCTTCTGACCTTAAATTCTTCAAGGAACTTACAGTGACCACATCAAATCCTGCTAAAAAGAATGCTATACTGATGGGAAGAAAAACCTGGGAAAGTATCCCACTTCAGTATCGACCTTTGCCTGGGCGCCTTAATGTTGTGCTCACTCGTACCGGGGGTTTTGACATTGCCACTGCTGAGAATGTTATTACATGTGGGAGCATTTCATCCGCGTTGGAACTTTTAGCAGCAACCCCATATAGATTGTCGATAGAGAGAGTATTTCTTATAGGAGGCGGTGAGATATTAAGGTAAGGTTATTGTTGCTTTCTAGTGAACATTGTTGGTGGCATAAGTTGACTGTCTGTTTTTCGATGCAGGGATGCACTTAATGGTCAAGGATGTGATGCAATCCACTTGACTGAGATTGAGGCGAGCATCGAATGTGACACTTTCATACCCCCTGTTGATGTTTCTGTATTTCGTCCATGGTACTCATCTTCACCCGTTGTCGAGAACAATATCCGCTATTGTTTTGTGACTTATGTTCGAGTAAAGAATTCTGCTGTTGAGCATGCAAATGGTGAGCTTAAGAGTAGTAGTAGTTCAGGTTCTAATAAATCCAAGGTTGAGAGTTTCAATTTCTTGTCAAAACTGATTCTTGAGAAACATGAGGAGTTCATGTACTTGAGGCTAGTCAAAGATATTCTATCAAGTGGCAACCAGAAAGATGACAGGACAGGAACTGGGACTCTCTCAAAGTTTGGCTGTCAGGTGATCTTATAGGTTAACCTTGGTTATTTCTTTTACACACACACACACACACACACACACACACAAAATTTGAATGTATTCCAAACAAACATCGAGATGGCTCACCACAAAATTTAGAGGCTCATCCCAAATAGTGTTGTTTTTATACAATTGTCGAACAACATGAATTTCACTATTTGTTGAAAGAAAATCATGATAGGCAAAAATATTAGTCGCAAATTCACTAATGTCTACTTCTGATTTGGCCATTGATTTAGTCAATGCTTTGCAAACCTCCAATAAAATGAAGCCCATCACTTTTTCTTGTGTATCCTTGATGTTCACTCCATTGTCCCCGTGTTGGTGAACTCCGGTTCTTACTATAACTTGGGACGCCCAAAAGGAGAGAAGACATAAGGCTCTCAACAAGGAGAGAAAACACAAGACTCTCAACAAGGAGAGGAAACACAAGGCTCTCAACAAACGGAGAGAAAACATAATATTCGATCTTGCTAAACATCAAATTTATAGAAACAAAAACAAATCTGAACATGTAACCCTAGTTTTGCATTTATTTATTAACAAAATCAACATCACAATTTTTTATAATCTCAATTCGTCGAGATTACAAAAAATTGTGTTGTGAGTATGAAGGAGAGAGAAAGTGGGTAGGGAATGGTAAGTGGAAAGTTGTTGTGAGTGTGGCAAGTGGGTCCCACGAATGAAGAAGTACTCTAAAATTTTCATGCAAGGAAACTGGAACTTTCCAATGAGACACCCAAAATTGGCAAAATGGGTCATTTGTTATGGGACGGAGGGACACACACACACTCACACATTATATATTGAACAATCTAAACCGCATTTCTAATACTTGTACAATTGACAGATGCGTTTCAATCTGCGTAAATCTTTTCCGCTGCTTACAACAAAGGTATTAAGTCTCATTTTTCATCACAGTTCTTCCTAGTTGCGATGTGCTTTTTTTCGCTCTTGACACAACCAGTTTACTTTTTGTGTTGCCTTTTTAGCATCATGCATACTGATGCATATGGGTATACAAAATATCTCTACTGAGAGTGATGCCTACTTTATATTTTGAAGTGGCAAAATAAGAATCTTATTTAGCAACAATGATTGGAAACCTGTTCTTTTTGGACTTATGATATATTCAGAGCCTGTAACGTTAATGTCTGACAAATTGTACCTTGTAATGTTCTCATTTTCAAGAGAGTTTTCTGGCGCGGTGTTGTTGAAGAGCTTCTGTGGTTCATCAGTGGATCAACCAATGCGAAGGTATAATATCATTTTCGACAGCTATATATGCATAATTGTAATACACTTGGACCAAATACTTTTTGGTGAATGTGATTTATAGGTGATAAATGATCAATATCGGCAATACTTGAGATTCCTTGAACTGTGCAATTCATAGTTGGGGAACTAGAATCTTTGTCATGATGGGAACGATTTCGCAGCCATACCATTTCCAACTGCCCACTCTGCTGGCAAAGATAACTTTTGAGTTCTTGCAAATCAATAATGATTGCATGAATACGGTTTCTTCTCAGGATTGTGGGTAGGTCCAACTTAAGGTTAAGGGGCATCCTATGGTATAATCAGGCCTTTTTTTATTTCTTCTTTCAGATGAGTTGAGAACTGAATTTACAGCGTGAAGCCTGAAATTGGCACCATCAGATGGCACCTGTAATTTTTCATGTAGGTTTGTCGATTGAATCTTTTCCAAGGTGTGAAGTCAAGACTTGTATATATTCAACTTGGTTTGCGCAGTTATGTGGAGAGCTTGAGCATACTCGAACTGTAGTTGGAAATTCAAGTGGTGTGGAAAATTTAACTCGCCATAGTGCATGAGCCACTATGTTCAAGAGCTGAAGGCTTATCGGTTAATGAGCTGCTTTTGGTTCATTGGGATCAGAAAGTTAGTTTCATATTTCAGATAGGCGCATAGGCTTATCTTCTCGAACCCATATGAAAAAAAATACTCCATCTGTCCCAGAATAAATGTCATACTTTCCATTTTGGTTTGTCCTAAAATAAATGTCGCGTTACTAGGATATGAATTATGGTGATCTTCCTATACTACCCATGGTTATAGAAACAACCAATGCAATGTCATGGGAAGTACTACTCCACCTATATGAATAGATTGGGGAAATCAAGGAAACATAATTAAAAGCTTAAAAACATTGACTTGTCAACTATGACATTAATTTTGGGACACAGGGTGTAAGAAATAGTAATAGTACATGTTAAGTTCATGTAGACCTTTTCATTCTGGTAAAGCAATAGTACATGTGAGATTCATTCACTCTGACACTGGGCTAGGGATTCCCACTCACTTCAACTCAACTCAACATTTTTTCTGATAGTGTGTGATTTGGTTATGTATTAATAATATGAAATGAGGATGTTTAGTCACATAAGCCATGCTTTTACGTGAAATGCTGAAGACATGTGATAGTTTCTTGCAAAGTGCCAGTGTAATTGGAGATAATGGAGTGGGGATTTCTGTATTTCATTTACATAAACTGCAGTTTCCTGTAAAGTACCAGTGTGAATGATGTTGCTTATAAATTCATGATTTACCGGCAAGAGTAATTAGTTGCACACTCTTGATTCTTTTGTTGGTAACAGGTTCTACAAGAGAAAGACATTCACATCTGGGATGGTAACGCATCTAGGGACTACCTTGACAGGTAACTAGTCTCTTACCAGAATCAGTTTCTATCTCCGCCACACATCTCCATCTTATACTACCTTCATTCTTATTTCAGTATTGGTCTGAGAGAGAGAGAAGAGGGTGATTTAGGACCCATATACGGGTTTCAATGGAGACATTTTGGTGCCAGGTTAGTCTTCACTGACAGAAGTTAATTACTAAATCGTAAAAAGTATCTATTAAGTTTATTAGGTCTTCTATTTAATGATCTTATTATTTCAGGTATACCAATATGCACGCTGACTACACTGGCCAAGGATTTGATCAGCTGTTGGATGTTATCGACAAGATCAAGAACAAACCAGATGATAGGCGAATTGTCCTCTCTGCTTGGAATCCTTCTGATCTTAACTTGGTGGCTCTCCCTCCTTGCCACATGTTTACACAGGTTTGTGACATCTTAATCTGCTCGTATTCATTTTCTCACTCTTTTGTTCACTTTGACAACTTTTTAACCCATTCACCTGTTGCAGTTTTATGTAGCCAATGGCGAGCTTTCTTGTCAAATGTATCAACGATCTGCTGATATGGGTCTTGGCGTGCCATTCAACATTGCATCATATGCTCTATTGACTTGCATGATTGCTCATGTGACGGGTATATAGGCATTCATATTAGTAAAATCTTAACGTTTGAAATCTTGAATATTATTTAATGTATGCTTCTTTTATTTCCCTTGAATTATACAAGCCTTCTTTTCTAATTACAACTTATCGTATATCTAGTTATTTATATGGGCACTTTGCCTTTGCATCAACAGGTCTGGTTCCGGGTGAGTTCATCCATGTAATTGGTGATGCTCATGTATATAGAAATCATATCAAGCCTCTTCAGGAGCAGCTCCAGAAAGTTCCTAAACCCTTCCCAGTGAGTTTCCTGTTCTTTAGTATGTTAAGAGTCCTTATGGTCTTTTGCATAGAGCAATAACTGGTAGTGCATGCATGCGCCATTTACTTTTTTCTATGCTATTCAAGTACTCCTTCCGTCCCGAAATAAATGTCTATTTCCTTGACATTTTTATCCCAAAAAATAACTGTCTGTTTTAATTAACTTGGTACCTAAATGCTTTTTTTGCCTATTTTTTTTTTTTATATTTCATTATATACTGTACGTTTTTTTGAGATTATATTTCTTTTTGTACTTGAAACGCTAAAAGTTTAAAAGTGTATATAAAGATATTTGTACATTTTTTCCTACAAATTTTTCTCAAATGTAGAGTGTCTCTTAAAAAAAAAAAAAAAAAAAAAAATAACCATCATTTTGGGATGGGAGAGAGTAATAGACAACAAATGGATTGTGAAATAATGATTTCAAGATAAATCAACAAATATTAGCTAGATGGATGATGTAATATCTGCTATCTTTCCCTATTCTCTGTTTTGCTGTTTTTGTATGTTTTACGAGTTGCTTCTAATATCCATACAGAGTTTGAAGATCAATGAGGAGAAGAAGGATATTGATTCGTTTGTGGCTACTGACTTTGAACTAATAGGTTATAATCCTCACCAGAAAATAGAGATGAAGATGGCGGTCTAGTTGTTTTTAATCAACATAAACTGATGTTGGAGTTACTTTCGTCATTCAGTTGCGCCCATCCTTTTGGGTTGATTTGTATGCCAGCCAACCCACCCTTTTTTACCATGCGGGTAAGTTGCAGGACATCTTCACACAAAAGGTTTTATTTGTTGGACCTAACTTAGAGCAAGCAAACTTAGATCCAAGGCTGATAAAATTATGTGTCAAAATGCATTATTAATTTCCTAAGTTTGTTTAATGATGTACGAGAGAAGTGATTGTGAAGAGTTAATATTTGATCTGAGTTTTTATGTGACCGAGTCTTTTTCTTGGTAAAGGATCGAATAACATCTGTTATCACATTGATTAGCTACTGATATCGATTGATTGACTGGTTGAAATTGCGATGCGTGGATGACTTCTGGGTCGGGGTTTTGGATACAATTTTAAGTGTCAAGCAACCTAAGAAAACATTCAATTTTATTTTTCGTTATTTCATACTCCCTCCGTCCCCAAATGATCAACCCAATTGTCATTTTTCATTGTCTCATAAAGTTCTTCCTATTTCTACAATTTAAGATTAAAAGTGTATAAACAAAACATGGCTAGTGAAGCAAGTGTTTATAGTAGTTGGTAATGCCCCTACTGATACGTTGCAGTAGACTGCTCCTGCCTTTTTATTACTCCCTCCGTCCCAAAATGATATTCGCGTTTGACTATTCAAACTTTTTAAGGATATGAACACTTGCTTCACTGGCCATACTTTGTTTAAGCCTAAAATGTAGAAATGTGAAGAACTTTATGGGATAATGTGAAATGGCAAATGAGAAGATCATTTTGGGACGGACGGAGGGAGTATTTTTGAATATTAGGTAACTATCATAAACAAAAAATTGGGACCTTATGATTGATAGCACCATCATATCCTAAACCTAGTCCTCCCTACGTGCATCTTCTCCTTCAATTTGAAAGTGATTTGTTTCCAGGAATTTGCATTATCAAAACGTAATGCTGATGCGTAGTAAATGGAATTTTTCAACAACATTATTATTATTATTATTATTATTATTATATTATTATTATTATTATTATTATTATTATTATTATTATTATTATTATATATAATTCTGTAATCTTCTTTTCAAACACTTAGTTTTACATAATCCGTTTGTCCCAAAAAGTTTATCTCATTTTGACTTTTTTTTTCCACATGTTAACTTTGACCATTGGTGTCAATCTAGTGATCACAATGAAATTATAAAAAGAATGTTATTGGTAAATTAGTTAATGATTTATCAATTACAATTTTTAGAATTTCAATAGAATAATTAGGTCGACATCAATGTTTGGTCAAAGTTCGTTTGTGTTGACCATAAAAAGTCAAAATTAGATAAAAAAAAAAAAAATCAAGGACAAAGAGAGTATATAAAAAGACTAGTGAAAAAAAAAATTGGAAAAAATAATTAGACAGTTTTTTCCTAAAAAACGTTCATTTAGAACAAAAATTTCTTGAAAATTGACATTCATGTGATTCCACAAACCTGACATTCACACACGTGGCAACAAATTAAAAAATGAAGATATAATGTTAGGCTAACATCTCCTTCACAATATCTTCATAGTCCAGTTTGAGCACAGATGATAATCTTTTTTCAAATAATACAAAATGCGCGTCACTAACCCAACTCTTAGAGATGCAGACCACCCGTTGAATCTCTATAAAATTACTCTGTTAAACACTAGAAATAAAAACTCTTTATTGCGTTTTAAGCTTGAAAATATATTCAACACGCAGAAACAAAATTCTTCTAGCCAGAAAACAACATAATGAAGCTTAAATTAATTGTGAACGCGCGGGAAACTAGAAATGGGTTCATATTTTGCATCACAAGATGTTGCAGGGAGGGTAATAATCTTGACCAACCACGTACCAAACATCACATTTCTGACATGTTCTAGGAAGTGCGGGCATAATAGCAGCGTTAGAATCTTTCTTGTCAGCATCCTTTTTATCAGCTGTGGGAGGGCCAATACTTACTATATGAGCAGAACTTCTGAATTTCCTAACCTTTTTAATGATCCGTACCGGATCAGCTTCACCAATTACTGTCGCAGTATTTTTGGACGGGTCAAGCACAATGGAGTTGACTCCTTCAATGCTAGATATTAACTTCATCACCTTCTTCCTGCACTTGGAACAAAGTAGATCCACTGACACAACCATTTTCTGCAACAAGACAGACAGAGAGAGAGAGTCAGGTTTTGGTCAGTACTTGTGCCAGAAATATAACTACGTCTGAATAAGTACTGCAAAGTGTCAGGTCTGAAGAGTGAACAGCACAGAAATATGGGAATGTCATTTAAGCTGTGCAGCAGACAGGCCTACATAAACAGTAAAGCAAAACGCAAGTATGGAAACTTTTAAAAGGAAAAAAACACAACCTTTGACATCAAAGACATGGCTAAAGATAGATAAATATGCTCAGAAAAGTCGCACGGGAGAAGCTGCTGCTATGTGTCTCACGATAGCATTCGGCAATGCTACTTATAAATTCTTCTTTCACCCTCTTTCCCCCCTTTTTTTTTGTTACTGCATACTAAGTCACAAGGAAATTCTTGTTTCCTTTTAGATTAGTTTTTTTTTTTTTGTAACTAAAAGTTAAAATGGAAGCTGGCAGAAAACTAAATGTACTGACAGGTTAGTTGGTGAATGTAAGTAATGCTCGTCAGAAACTTATTGGTTGTACCCACCATTACCTCCTCTAGCCATTAAATGTATAGTTATTAGTTAGTAGTCCCCCACCTCCTCTCCCACTCTCTCTCCCCCAAAAACAAGCAACACATAGAATCACTTCTATCTACAAAGCCGCCTGCAGTTTCAATCCCTTTTCCCACTCCCAAAATACAACTTTCGAAAAGATGGCTATATATACATTTCTAAACTACACATCATCTATTCATCTGATTAGCCGTAACTCCAGTTTATTCCGTAGATGCTCAATCAATTGTAGTAGTAAGCTAAACTATCTAACAAAAAGAAACATGCTTCATCTTAAAAGTGGAGGCTTCATCCCATACCTGACTTTTATAGATGAACATTTCTTTCATGTCCTTGGAGTCCACAACTGAAAGTCAAATTACAAGTAGCATGTTAGTATGGTTCTAGTAATCACTATACAATTATCCAAAATGGTTTTGAATTGCCAATTTAATACATAAAAAGGAACATCATGATAACTCTAAAAACATGAAATACTCCCACCGGCCCCAAATATAAGCAAAAAAGACAAAAAAATAAAATAAAAAAATAACACACATATTAAGAAGGTAGTTAAAGTTATTTAATTGTCTTGATTTTACAACAAAAACATGTTAAAATTACTAATATATCCTCGTATTAAATGTGTAATAATTGTGCACTTGTATATGACAATGAGTAATTGATTAGGGGTATTCTTGGTAAAAGAGTATTAAATGCAGTTATATTTAATGAGTTTTGCATTAAAATTTGCTTATATTTAAGGCGGAAAAAAAAGTTGTTTTTTTTTTTTTGCTTACATTTGTGACCAGAAGGAGTAACTTGTAAATCTTTATCTATGATGGAGACTCATGTTTGTACCAATTTGGTGTTGAAACAAGTGTTCATTTATATCAATAATCATGTTCATATTTGTTCATGATCATGACAAAAAAGGGACTCTAATTTTGTGGGAGAGTGAGCAATAGCATTTTAAACCACCAATGACTTTCAACAATTGGGTGGAAGTGGGAATGCATCTTTTATTGTTATTTTGACTATGTTTTTCCATTGGTGATTTGATGTATAAGATATATGCTGTTTCATGTACTAAAAACCACATCAAACTAGTTACTATACTCCCCCGTCCCACTAAAAGATGCACTCTTTACCCAAAAGGGTGTCCCACTAAAAAATGCACCTGTTGGGATCTTATTCGCTGTTCACACATCTAGTAACAGAGGACCGGGAAGGACGCACCTCTGGTGCACTTCCCAAAATGGCAACTTTAAAATACTTCTTTATTCAATGGGACCCACTTGCATACTCAGAACACTTGCACCACTTAACATTTTCTAAATCCCCGTGCCTAAAACAAAACTGCATTTATTAGTGGGACAGAGGGAGTATATCATTTCTACTGTAGTCCCAAGAAAGTCTAATGCTGAGGTGGATCTGACATAAAAAGATAAAACTGCCAAGAAACAACCACATTGTCCAGGCTACTCACCCCTGACTGATACAGGAAGGCCTTAAATTTATATGTTTACCTTTCATTGCATGGTATTCAGTTAAATGGTCCCAGCTGAACCAATATTTCTACTTACATAAGGATGTGGATCAAATTCTATGATAAAGAAACTCTCCCAAATGCACATAAACACACACACACATACACAAATAGAGAGAGAGAGAGAGAGAGAGAGAGAGAGGGAGGGATGCAGAGAGAGAGACCTTGAGAAATACAGGAGCATGTCGATCTTTTGCTCTGCAGCCAGACTTCATCCCGTGGTTTTTCAAGTGTCCACTCATAACCTTGGCGCAATGCAACAAAGACCTTGGTTGTTTGTTACCATACCTGCTACATAAAATCTTTCAAGCATCCATTCTTCCATGCTAGTTGAAGCTTTTCCGTAATAAATTTCTTCTGCATTGCAGTAACTCAAAGAGAATTGTTTTCACAAAAATATACTGAGAGTACAAGTAGAGACATTGAATTAAAGACGAACCTGTCTAATTCAAATATGATCCTCAGCTATCGTCAAATTACCAAAAACTAAAAAAATCTATGTACACTTCCATAAATAGCAAACAGGTATAGCAGTATTTAGTGAATTACAGAACACATGTTATAAAATATGACTGTATAATAAATTAAATTACCAGGTAAAACATGATACACGTTCATATGGAGTCCGGGATGAACGATCACAGTGAACTTGATAAACAATATTATTAACAGAGAGTAATGAGGTTTATCACATGCGCAAGAAAAGAGAATCAAACTGTGCCATCATAAGGATACTCGCCGTATCCTAGTTTGTTCTCCAGATATTACACAGATTTTGCACCATCAGAGGGGTGTATGAAAGGTTACTCAAAGGTAAAGATTAAAAAGTTCAAGGAAACTGCGCTTGCGTGGTTTTTGAGACTCAGTCAGGTGCATTTGGGTTCTCGGTTTAGCGATTCCGGGAGCCTTTCGGGTGTCTTTCTATAATATCTGGGACCAAAGAGAACGGTCAAAAACACGTTTGCCTAAACCAAGGGGCCAAATACACCCTTTAGCCACAATTATATCCCCTAAAACACTAAGATGAATGCCATTTCCTACATAAACATTTATATATATAGTGTAGCAGTAGGTTCAATCACAAATACATAGTGTTACATTTAAGTATGTTACAACAACAGATAGTTACATCTTACATTGCCCACCTTCAAGGCCGAAGAATACAAGATGAACAAACAAGCAAGTATTTAATTAATCACTTTCCTTTGTTTGGTGGACGGGCGTTAGGTAAATAAACTTCAACCTCCCTAAGGTTAAAATAGCAGCCATGTAAAACAGGGATAATCAGCATCCTTGCCATTCAGTACCATCAACCATTTGCAGGGACAAAAGTTATTTAGTATCCAGCTGTCTCAGTAAAGAGCTCATGTGGGCTTGGGATGGAAGGGTACTTAAGTGGTTGATACATCACTTTCATGTAGGGGCGATGATTCCGATCCATCTCTTTCTCCTTGTGTCTCCTATTAAGCTCCAATTACTATAGTACAAGATAAGTGAAAAATTACGTCATATATTTGTAGAATATTGTTTCATGTCGTATCGCATGTGCATAATGATATGAGGAGATATTTAGTAAATAATAGAAAGGGAGGGCAAAAGACAGTATTGAGATTAACTTTTTTATCAGTAAGTAACCCCTATGCATCCTGATATTCAAAATTCAACAAATTTCTCACCATATTAAGATGTAACTTCTATGTTCTTCTTTCTCTCACTTTACTATGGTGCAAAAAGTTAATCGTCTGGCACTTCATTCAATATCTAAAACAAAAATATTAAGCTAAGAGACGGTCAGGCCCAACTACTGAGATGCAGCACCAGTCTTCTAGCAAATAATTGAGTCATACAAAGTACAGGTAGTATAACATATAGTAATAAAAATTGCATATCTACCGCGCTTGGGATTAAAAAGTCACAGCTAATTGAGGAAACAGTAAGACAACGTACATGCGACAAAGGCACATACATATATTTAAACACATGCACAAACATGCGTGCACACGCATTATGTATGTGTGTATTTCATGTGGGTGTGGGTGTGGGTGTGGGTGGGCATGTGAATTTAGTAATAGGAAAGAAAGAGCTTTTACTATAGTGAAGCATCATAAATCGTTCAAACTAAGCTAGGAAGACTAGCAAACGTGAGGAAATCCTTTTAGTTCTGGAAAGAGGATATTGTCATAGGGAATTTTGCAAAAAGAACAACTTTAACTATGGGCTAATATGAAAGTTGTTCACCGGTTACAAACGTCAACCCTGTGTATCTGAGAAGTCATCATTACCCAAATGTATTGCTCATAGGTGATATAATGTTAAATAAACAAATCAATCACCAAAACTGTAAGCCCCTATCATAAAAAATGGTGTCCGTCTTTAAAAACCAAACGTCTCTATATTACTTTACTTCCATATATACTCCTTTTTTTTGGAAATTTGCACGAAAGCTACAAACAAAGCATACAACACTAAGAGCAAAAGACGTTTTTATAAGATTTGGTAAATTTGCAAAAATATCAAATTGTATCATAATTGGACAGAACTTTTGGGTTTCACTTTGATCCCCCACAAATGTCACCAGTACTTTAATATTTGATGGTTAGAATCGTCAGAAAAATGTTACTTTCCTGAAATCCATGGCTTTACCAAAAATGATATCCAATAAGGGACAGGTTAATACTATTATTGGTGAAATAAAACAGCTGGCATTTACTAAAGTACACTCAATTACCTGCAGAATCTCTATTATGAGCAGCATCTTCGATGGCACTTGATTGATCTCGATACGATGTTTCAACATGGTTTACAGCATTGTCAGGACGATGAGTTGTCTTCATCGTCTGCATGTAATAGCTGACTATTCGCCGGTCTAACTCGTAGTAGTACATCATCTTTTCCAACGGCTTCATATCCAAGTCAATAAAAGATACCTAAGGAAGTATAAAGGTTGTAAGTTATCAAGAGGGAGCAAAAACAAAAAAAATGGAAAGTATCTCACTGAAGCTCAAGTAACAGAAAGCAAAGGAAACAGAGAACAGTCCAGTGAATAAGGCTCCCGGCATCGTACTGTTTGGAAATGGTGTACCAGACAGGCTATCATTAGACTGCTCCCACAGTTCAACTAGTGACATATAGTTGCAAAGAAATAATTGATCATTGTGCATGTCAACCCACCACACTCTTTTAGAAGAAGGCAATGTACAAAATTAGTCTTTTCGTTTTTAAGGCATAACTCCAATCTGGCAGCAGTTTCAAGCCACTAAAGAAGGCAATTCTCTGAAAGGAATAGCATTAAATAGTTCGCCACTGATAAGTAAATCATTTGAGTTAACTTATTTGTAAATTTGGGGGAGGGGGGGGGGGGGTTCAAAGAGTGTTGCTAACTTGCTATTCATTGTTCAAGTGATTATTAAGAAGCCTAATCAGTAGAGAGATAATTTAGACTTGGATTATCAGCAACGTGTGCATGAGGTTGTTTGCAAAAGGCAAATTTGAGGGGGGGGGGGGGGGAGGAGAAATTTGGGGTTGGCAACCGGGTTGGCCAAACAACCTTGCTCGCAACCAAGGTTGGCTATAGCTAAAGGGACACTTGTCCACATTTGATTAATTGATCGGAATTGTAGGTTGTGCATATGGAGGAGCGAAAAATATAAGTTATTGATAGGTTGGGTTGGGTTGAGTTGTGGATAAAGATAGTCTTAAAGAAAAACCTGTGTTCTTAACTGATAGGGTAAAATTGCAATGCATAATCTCATGTGCAACCAAGAAAACTGATGAGGAATAGCATCTGTGTACCTTGTAATCAAAAGTTTGGTTAGTTGATTCAAGGAAAAAAACGCTGTTTGGAGATACGTCAACCCTTTTTTCTCTGGATCGAAAACTAATCATCAGGCTCAAGTCCTTTGCAGTTGCAGCAATCAAGTAATCCCTTACTATCTTCAAGCTTTCATCAAACGGAATCGAATGCAAAGAGGTGTATCTATCTGACAAGTTCTTTTCAGCTAGCTCTTTACACACCACACAAGGCTGAGAAATAACATTATAATATGCGTGAATTGCCCCTTCTATGTCAAAAACATCAAGCTTCTGGACTTCAAGGAGCCGGTCTAATAATCCTGATTGAGATACTGCATCAGAAACAAGCTGCAGAAAGTTGGTGGTACGCATGCCATCGCCAGCCAGAACGACGCCCTTTAGAACATTTTCAAATGCGTCGCTGACCAAACCATTAGTAGCGTCTGCAGAACCACCTGAGCCCCCAAATACTTGTGAACCATTTAAGAAAACCCGGAAATTATTCTGAGGGGTACTGAAGAGATCCTTAATTGATTTCTGCACTCTGTCCATTGATCCAGAGAACAAATCCAGGGGATCATATTTACTTATTTCAGATATCTGAGAGAAAATCTGCAGATTAGAAATGCAGAAGTATAACTAAAAAAGAAAGAGATTGGTTAGCTATGGTCAGATCAAACTTTATTGAGTCCGGCAAGGGGGAATAGCCAAAGAAAGACTAAGAAATACAAAAACTAGCCCAGACTCTATAAGAAAAGATTGAGTAATAATAAACTACCTGTCCCTGGTGCAATTTGAGGGCTTGATGCATTCTGAAACGAGTAACACTTTTTTTTGCAGAATTTTCTTCGGCAATATATCTTGAAGATGGAAGAAATCCCCATTTGGGCTGTGATCAGAATGAACAAACGAAAATGAAGGCGACAATAAAGTATATATATTTATTCTGCCCGTAAATATCCAGTTTCAACAAAATCTGACAACTTGAGCGAAGTACCTTTATCTCAACAGATATGCAGAATTCCTCTTTAAGAACACCTGAAGGAAAAACATAGGAAAATTTGAGCCTCCGAATATTTTTAGTAGAAACACATACAAGAACACTTTCTTTAGAACCTTTCCACTACACCCCCCTCCCAAAAAACCAAACCATACAACTCCCATACCCTCAGAAATACATAACATAAATGAAAATGTCAGATCCTTGTCTTTAGCTCCAAAAAGGAACAACCTTAACAGGCATAAATGAACAACTGGTGATATAATTTAAGATAATACATACTATGAGCAAAAGTACCCTCATTTCAATGCTAAACCCTTTGAAAGCATTAGCAAGTTATCATCACTACCCCCTCCCCTTTGAGTTTCTACTTGGAAGCTTCGAGATATGTCTAATTACTGCACCTGATATAACTACAGCAATTTGTCTTTTTAACCTAAATCGCGTCGGTACAAGGATTCCAAGGAAGAGAAATGGGTTTAAGGATACTATTGAAAGATGTCGCCGTTCCTTTAATTTAATTACGTTTCCGAAAATCTCTTCCTATGGAGATACATTCAACTCATCAGGTACTGCCAATTTTCTAATGGAAGGTGATTTACTTAAGAGTTGGTCAAAAATCAAGCAAGTAAATGTCTGTATGTTATCTTTCCCCTGCCATCATCCGCCCTACAAACAAGTGAGGACGTGATATAATATTTGGCAAGCTCAAAAAGTCCCAAAGTTCGACAAAAATCCATGTGGTTTTATTACTTATAACTTTGTAACTCAGAACCAATCTATTCCACATTTTCAGGCATACAACAGATGGACCTAATAATCGTAAATCCTCTTCTAAGCGTAGAAGCTGCATCACTGCATCTACCCTTTTCACCATTAATCGCTCCATAATATGTAGTCAGAGAAGTTACAAAACAACCAATCTGTATCAATCTCTTGGGTGCAGCTTCCAACTTGAGGACAATGCTGCTAACAAACCGTTCACCCTTAACTATTCATCAAAAAGGTGTGAGACTTTCTCTAACCTTCACCTGAGGAAACTCATAAACACTTTCACATAACAACTCCTTGACCTACATCTCATCAAGACCTTCCTTTCTAAGTCTCACTACTTTTTGGAACACATTTTCAGAGGTCCTTTGATTCAAAAAATCTCAAAACCTTGAGAATCGTTACAAAAAATGGTTCTCCTACCTCATCACCTTGTTATCATCAGTACCATCAACCATTATTTATCGGTAAAGCTATTCATACTTATGCAATTCATTGATATACCTCAGCAAAGGTCTCCCTCCCTTGGAAATATGTACAGCAGGTGTGAATTTATGTTTGACCTGACCACTTCTGGTGACTAGTGAAAACTGCAGGGTCTGCTTTGATTAAAGGAAAAAAAAAAAAAGAGGAGAAGCATACAAACCACTCTCTGAACCCGTAGTTGAAAACAAATACACCTCAGTGGTCACAATGTAACTACTAAAAAAAAAAATCTTAACAGTAACTTATGATCTTTGCATGTAAATTTGGCCTTTATTCTAGCTCCTAACTGTAAAACATGACAGCGTGAGACGGTGAGAGACTCAGAGTCTCAGACTGCCATGTGTGGGGAATGCAGCATCACGCAATTTCTTTTTCTTGTAAGGAATACCAGTAAATAGCAAATACCTCGAGGGAAAATTGAATGGTCGGAGATAATAAGCACAGTATCACATTGAGTATTGACTCCGGCGGCTTCAATTCGCGAGGAAGGCCGCTGGGAAAGAACTTTCTTTTCAACTGACTCAAGAAATTCCCTGGTCACTGTAACACGTAACTGCCAAGTTTGGAAGAGTTAAGGTATATTATATTCAGTTGTGATATGAGTATTTATATTTTTCACCGTTTTCGGTAATGCAACCTTGCTGCAAGAAATTGTTAGGTAAATAGCTTATTATGATATCAATACATGATTTTACAGTTTGTTTCCTGCCAATAAGGCGCAAAGAATGCAATGAAGATGTTTAATTCAATTAACAGGGGGAATCGCATACAAGTACTTGTGTGCATATGAGACAGCAGTATGCTCACAATTGATAAACGTTAAGAAAGGTGTCTTTTCCTTGCTAGGACAAAACACAAGAAGAGCTAGAAACAGTCTTCAACAAGCAAAAAAATAAATAAAAAACTCATGAAATGCAAGTGGGAATATATTAAACTAGCCACACAACGTACACACTGCTCTATATATTATCACTTGCATAATTAACGGTAACTGTGAAAAACGTGATAAGATTGTAATTGATAAAGAAACTAAGCAAGAGCATACCCCGGCATCAATATGTTCTGAACCTAACAATGGGATCATGATATGCTGCACATAAAGTTGTTCTGCAATTTCCCTTGTTGGGGCCAATAAAAGGTCCTTGTTTTTGTTCCATAAAAGAAATTCATGCTTGGTTAAAACCACAGGAGGTTCCTTAGACTTGGAACCATTCTTCTTCGCCTTTTGTATGCGTAACACTTTGCCCACCTACACAGGTAAAGAATAAATAAGCAGTAAGTAACAAAAGCTGGAAAGAGTCATTTAATAACTAGTTCTTTGTCAAACAATTACATAATCTGTCTCAGACTTCCATTTCTCTGCATATATGTAACGACCCGAGCCCGCAGGCCTGACCCGTCACACAAGCACCACGCACTAGCCTAATGAATACAAATATCTTCGGTCCACTTGGCTTACCACAGGCCCACCCAAAACCACAGGCCCACCCAAAAATCCTTTGACGTATTGGTATTCATTGGTAATTTGTAGGTACTTAAGTACCATTCAAACTTTAGATACCCCACCGATGTGGGATATCACAATCTTCCCACCTTGGATCCTTGCCGTCCCCGGCAAGGCCAACTTGGATCGGTACCCCGGGCAGTGTTGGATGGCAAGGCCAACTTGGATCGGTACCCCGGGCAGTGTTGGATTCAAGAGGTCGCTTACGGATTCAAGAGGTGACTCCCACCGTCTCTGCGGTGTGCACTTTGTTCCGCACAGCACTTTGCTCCACACTTCCGGCCGGGACCCGCTCTGATACCATTTGTAACGACCTGAGCCCGCAGACCCGACCCGTTACACAAGCACCACGCACTGGCCCAATGAATACAAATATATTGGGTCTACTTGGCTTACCACAGGCCCACCCAAAAATCCTTGGACGTATTGGTATTCATTGGTAATTCGTAGGTACTTAAGTCCCATTCAAACTTTAGATACCCGACCGATGTGGGATATCACAATATATGTCTCTACTTCCCTTATGTAACTGGTAGTCACGATCATACGGTCTAGATTTTCTAAAGAACTTTATCCTCTAGACAATCAAGCAATCAGAATGTGAATTTTCAACCTTTTTTGTCATCTATTACATATAATCTTTACGTGTTCTAGTTCATTTTTACAAGTACAGAATTACTACAAAAATCTATTGTTCCGTACTCTAATGAGCTTCTTTCTAAACACATTCCATCCCCCATTTTGTTCACGATTATGAAGTAAAAATGAGACTCACTTTGGAAAGAAGGTAACTACTTAGCTGGAAGAAAAAAACGAGCAGTATACAAACGAATAATTCAGTAAAGCACAAGTCTGGAGGTTCTACATGCATATAACTTGTCAACTTTTCTTGGCTGCTATGTTTCATTTTTCTTTTCTCTAGTCTTCTAAAATTGGGGACTACAATATAACAAGGATTGCTAGAGGCAGGGGCGTAGCCACCTTATGGCCATGAGGGGTCACTCGACCCCCTTGGTTTTGAAATTGTGTCATTTTTATCCCTTTTAAATTTAGAAAAATATTATTTTTACCATTAAAAATACTATTATTTTTTGCAGTCTTGACCCTCTTACATTTGGAAAAATTAACACTACATCATAATTTCAACCCCCTTCACAAATTTTCTGGCTTCGCCACTGGCTAGAGGTCCCAATCTCATTGATTAAAATAGAGCTGTCATGCATGTGATTGGTCTGTCATGTTTGTAATGTAAAATGGGAACTTCAATATTCACATAGTAGATTATAATCAAGTTGACAACTTCAAATGATAAAAACAATCAACCCCAACAAATCACAAAGTAGTAATTCAGTCCAATTAACACAGAAGAAACATGTTTTCACTCCACTAGAAAACCCAATTGAAGATTCAGTTAACTTTTTCAACTAGTCAAACATTCAAAAAAAACAACGAACAAGTGCAAAAGTAAAAAAAAAAAAAAAAAACTCACAAAATTAGGAGAGGATCCAGAATAAGCAAGAACTAGATTGAAAGCTCCTTCACCTCTGTAAATCCAATCGCTGGCATCTTTTGCCTCTAAAACCACCTCCATTATTTCCCACTACAAATAATCCAACAACACTAACAAAATTATTAAAAAAAAAAAAAAAAAGAATACAAAGAGATGCTGATCGTTTATAGTGAGAATTAAAGGTTGAAGAGGTACCGAGAATTGGGAAATGCAGGAAGTGTGTTTGAAGCTGAGGATGGAGTTGGGGGTTTAGACAAGTGATAACCCTAGCTTCCTCAATTCGTATAAATTCCCACCTAATTATGTGTGTGCTGCGTGTTTGACAGAGAGAAAGAGAGATGATGGGTTTTGACTCCTCACCAGCCTGGCAGCTTCAGTAGATGTAATACCCAAAACACCCCTGGTAACAATTTGATTCCTCAATTCAATCATTGTATGCTACTTTTCTTCTTTAATACCTCCACCACTAGTACTTAGTGCAAGTGGTTGAAGAACCATATTTGAGTACTTTCTTTCTTATTGATACACCAGGATCGATACTTATTTTTATTTTGAGCGTCTCATATTTATTGTTATTCACTTAAAATGTTCATTTTTCTCTTTCTTATCCACTCACAACAACTATCCACTAACCTATTTTCTCTTTCCTATCCACTCACAATACTTAGTTTTCCAACATATTTTATTAATCTCCATGCACTCCCATTTGATAACAATAAGTATGGGACAGAGGGAGTACATTACTTGTATACTCACAACGTATGCCATTTGATAAAATGCATGATTAGACAGAGTGTTGAAGAAATAATAATTTAAACAATGAATTTTGCAATAGAAGTGTAAAATTTGAATGGAGAATGAATTAAATAATATAATTTTAGCATTTATTAAAAAGTTAAGTGATATTATGTTGCTTATTTAAAAATACTTATTTGTATTTATTACTTTCAAGTTTCAACTATTAAAGAAAGTTGTGAACTTACTAACTACTAATATTTTTCGTTATTGAAATATTTCTTTCATTCCTTAAATGTAGGACATTTGTGTCAATTAACAAAAAATGTAGTGGATAATTAGAAAATGTAGTGGCATTAACCCCTGTAGACACCCCGATCTCGCACCCCTAGAACCAACCCTGCAACCGGTCTAAACCCTAGAATGACATAAAACCCTAGATTTGGCGGTTCGGGATTACCGACCATCTTATCGGTGCATCGGATGCAAAAACCGAGTCCGGATTCATGATCAGGACTCAAAACCGAGTAAATAGGCGAATTCTCTAAAAATCGAGCGTTGGGACCCACGGCGGGCCCCGCACCCCTAGAAAGTTTTTCACCGGTCATCCTTTGCATTTAAAATTATATTTATGCATTTCCTTACTCGTAAACATATTATATATATGCCATTGTGACCAGAAAATTATGAGAAGCAACTTTTGTGTTGGAAGCACAAACAATTGGGACATCGTTACGCGCACACCGGAGCAGTTCGGGCCATTACGGAACGAGAAAACGGAGCCGAAAAGATTGCAAAGTCACCTTGCATGGCTTCCCAAACGTGGCTGCATGCTGAGAGCTTCAGAGGGCTAAGTCATCAAAAGTGGACCAATCAAAAGACGACACATGGCAGCAAAAAAATGACACAACAAATTCCACTGCCACCGTACGGCTCCATCCTCACCGTACGGCTCTGGATGAGCCGTACGGCTGCTTCTTCTGCTCTTCCACCAGCTTGCTTCCTCCTTGGGTTTTCTCATGTTGGTGATCATTTGGACTCCACTATGGCCTTCACCACGAAGCAAAGGGCTGACCACCCCCTTTCCACTCACCTTAGGGGCATTTTGGTCCTAAATAATCACCTCCCTCCTCCATAATACCCTCCATCCAACTCATTTGGAAGGGAGAGCTACACATTCCATCCTCATTCTCTGCATTCTCATCCTATACCACTTTCTCTCATTCCTCTCTTGTTCTTACACCCACCACATCACCACCACTCCACCACTACACCACTTCACCACCACAAATCCACCACAAAACAACCCTCAAACACAAGCAACTCAAGCAAACAACAACACAATCTCCATCCATTCAATCAAACAACAACAACAACTCAAATCAAACAACAAAAGAAGTCTTCTCTTGGGTAGACAAAGGAAGCACACCCTCACCAACCTAATCTAGGTAAGAATCTACATATGTAAGTGGTTGTAAAAAATGTAGATTTTTTATGTGTTAGATTTAGAGTCTAGCCATGAGAATGGCTAGACTCCCATTCATTTCTATGTAATCCATGTTTCTAAGCTTGCAATCTTCATGTAAATATGTTGTAAATGTTTAAACTCTTATCTATGATGTATATATGAGTCTTATGTTCATTTCATGTCCTTCCCCAAGCTTTAAATGAAAGGTTTCAAGCATGCAAATGAAGTTTTGTTCAATATGTACACAATCTGTCCACTTTTGCTTCTTCCATGTTTATTCATTTTTTTTTTACATTTGTTCATAAATAAACACTTCATAAAGTTAATAACGTGTTAATGAACAAGTTCTCAAAGTTTCATGGCTTGTTTCCAAGATTTTATCATGTTTTGAGGTCCATCTTCATGCTACTTGCAACCAGTTCATGTACTCTGCTCAACTCATGCTTTTCATGTGTTTTTTACTCCATCATAACTTCGTTTATGGACTTATCTAAAAAAATGAAAGTTGTTCCTTATATATTGAATATGATTCATGCCAATTTTCGTGGTTATATTCTAAGTTTTGGTCATGTTTTGGTAAACATTTTCGTGGTTCAGACATGCTGTCCTGTTTGCTGCACTTCTGACCACTCTCTGTTTTCATGCCTAAAAATCTATCAAAACTTGGTTTTCAAGCTGAGGTCAAAACATAAACTTATTCCAAAATGATTAAGGAAATGATCATATATTTGAAATAATTTAGTGACCTCAGAAAAGGCCTTTTTCCAATTATTGCAACAAGTGCTCACCCTCAGATAGACAATTTACAGATTCTGACATCTAAATGCTAGAGGCTGTTTTGAAACATTTAAACACGTTTTCTGGACTTAAAACTCGGCATACTTCATATCTGATATGTGATCTTCAACTTTCATGTTTTGTGTTTTTCCAGATTCATAAGCTATGATAGAGTAAATTTTCCATGAAAGTCTGACATGTTATGATTTCCAATTCTGGGCAGATTTTATCTCTGTGTTCTTGGCATGATTTGAGCATGAGAAACTAATCCATAAATCCAACAAAAATTCATATGTGTTCTATAACATGTTGGGAGTCAATCCCAAGTTTTGTTTTCTGGATTTGGATAGGTTTTGAATAGGTACATTGGCGTGAGAATAGACAGTGGCCCTGAACTCCAGCAACCCTAAAACTTAGACATTTATTCATAAGGGATTTGTCTCCCTTTTATGTGTATAATTTGTACATAATCCCCCCTTCCCTTCATGTGTTTTTATTTTCTAAATGTGTTCAAAACCATTTTCAAAAACCAATCGGGAATCCACCCAAACCGGTTCCCGGTTGCGATCAAATGAATATAATTAGATTAGGAGACTCCCTTGTACATAAACATACACATTTTTCAAAGTTAGGGCATAAAAGGCATTTTTCAAAAGGCATATTAAAATCAAGCGTAGGCGGAAGCATGCTAGAGACCGAAAGGGCGAGGGGAGTGCCTAACACCTTCTCCACTCGTAACATAGCCCCCGAACCTACTTCAAAATTCAATCAAAAAGGTTTTATCTATATTTTCTTAAATAAAATGAGGTGGCGACTTTTCTTTTCAAAACTCGAGTAGGGTAACCATTATGAGAACACGAGTGCAGAATTAAGGTTTTCGAGCGCGGGCTCTCACAGCCTCTCCCTATAGGAAGATATGAATTTGAACACATAAATTAAAATGTAATTATCTTTATGGGACGGAAAGAGTAAAACCACATACTCCCTTCGTCCCGCTCGAATTATGATTCTTGGTCAAGCAAATTATACTTTGACTAATAATTTGAAGAAACTAATGATGCTAATAAAAATTTAAAATTTTTTATTGTATCACGATTAATAATAAACTAAATAATTATTTTTAGATTTTTTATTAAGATAATTATTTTTCTTCAAATTGTTGGTCAAACTATAAATTCTTTGACAAAGAATCCTAATTCGAGCGGGACGGAGGGAGTATAAGGAAAGAAATTTACATGAAGTGGTTGTGCAATTGGCTTCTTAGAAAATTAATTAGTTAATCCGTGGACGGGCAACTCCGGTTGGTTGATGAAGCATGTCTTATTTTCTTTATACTCCTTTCGTTTTATATTAAATATCTAAAAGAAAAATTAAAATTTACTTTTGATTATTTTTTTTATTTTTAAGACACTCGTTTTGAGACGAACGCAGTATATTATAAAATGCTTATTGTATTTGTACCTTTTTATTTTTGTTGACAACTCCCTAAAAGATTTGGTTGTATTGCCAGAGAGTGAAAAAGAGCCAGGAAGGAGTATTAACTCCTTGAACAACGAACACACACAGCGAACGTGAAGTTTTAGGGTTTCTTATGATAGTTAGTGTCTAATTACTAGGCATATATTTTTTTTCATAATTAATGACATAAATGATATAATAAAAAGGTGATTTGGGTAATTTTTACTATTTTTATTATTGATAAGGTTTTCATGGGCAATCTTGTCCAAACAAACAATTAATTTATCTAATTATAAATAATGTAGTGGATAATTAAAAAGCATAGTAGCAATAGCTCTACCCTTATTCTTTGACAAGTTATTGAAATGAGTTTTTTTTTTATTTTATTTTATTTGAGAAACTAGTTACTTCATTAGTTATAAAAATCATGTTTTTATAGGGTTTAAGGTTGTTTTATAGGCACTACTAGAAAAACAAAAAATAGCTACCACCAATTCGGTCTCCATATGCACAAATCGGTAGCTAAATAACCAAATGGAGACGAAATAATCGGTCTCTATATCATGGTCACTAAAAACGACCAAATCAACTCGGTCGCAAAATGGAGACCAATAATCGGTCGCAATGTCAAAAATCCCGTCGCTGTTTTAGAGACCACCAAACGGTCGCCAAATAGAGACCAACTAACGGTCGCTATTTTAGAGACCACCAAACGGTCGCCAATTAGAGACCAACTAACGGTCTCTAAATAAAGCATTATTGAGACCGAAACTCGGTCGCTATTTGTGATCTTAAAAACACAAAAAAAGTGATTCCGCAGTCACATAGTATTTAAAAATAATATTCATTTTCAAATAATTATGAGAATATATTTATCCACTCATAATTTTATTGGCAGAAACATATTTAATATTTTAATTTTCAAACATATAATGATGGAATGTTTTTTTTTTTATGTTAATTTAAACAAATTATCCTTCTTTCTGCAACAACAATTTCATCCATACTCAATACCAATTGCCACCACCAAGTCACCACCGTCCATCAAAACCACCACCGCCGTCCTGCACCACCGTCCATCAAAGCCACCATAGCAAACGCCATCACCACCTGTTCATCGACATTGCACTGTCAACACTCCATCCAAAATCTTCGTCACAAATGTGAGTACAACTTTTAAATTCTAAATCTGCAAGAAAAAATTCCTCTACATCAAGAACAAAATCACAAACACAACTAGATCTAGAGAAAGAGAGAGAAAACAGAAAGAGAGAGAACATGGGAGGAGAAAAAGAGAAGACCTAAGTAGATGAAGGAAACGGGCAAGAGCTTGATGGCGTCGGGAGCTTGATGGCGCTGCTGTTGTTTCTTGTTGTGAAGTGATGTGGTCGAGGCGGCGATTTCAAAATCGAAGTCCTGGAACGATGATGTTCCGTCAACGGTAAAGAAGCACTGGAAGGAGGGTTAGGAAGGGAAAATGGTGAAGGGAAGACAGTGAAGGGCGGCGGAGGTTGAAGGGCGGTGGAGGTTGAAGGGCGGCGGCGCTGAGTGTGAGGGATGGGAGAAATTGAGAAGAGAGAGAGATATTGGGTTCTCTTTGATGAGAGAGAAATGGAGTAGAGGTACTGGGTTTGGGTAGCTATAGGATAATTTAAGTGGGTGAGTGATTTGTGGCCGTTGATAACAATTAAATGAATGGTTGAGATGGTGATCCAAGTGAATGTGATAGTTAAATGGGTGTGTGTGTGAGTTTTAGAATGTGAGTTGGGTTAGAATTAATTGTGAGCCATTGATTGTAACAATATGAACGGTTGAGATAGAGTAAAGTAAGTTTTTTTGAAGATCTATGTGCTCTCTTAGTAACCAATGAACAATTGACACGTAATATATTTTTATTATTTTGTTATTAGCATTGTTATTAGCATCTTTATGTTTATTTATCCTTTTAAAAAAAAATTGTTATTAATATTATTATGATTAATACTGAAAATAATAATTAGATAATCACCAAAAATATATAATATATTTTTTAGTAAATTCAGTAATGAATAATAATTATAATGATAATAATAATAATAAATAAGTAATAATAAATAATAAATGCATATTTGATAAAAAAAATTGATAATATTTATTAATAATTAATACTTACTAATAAAAATAAAATCATAGTAATTACATATCTAACAAAAAATCTAATCACCTAAACCATCACTTAACTACCCTCGTTGTCTTTACCACCAATATATTAACATCAGCACCACAACTACTTAACCTTACGACTGTCCCAACACTCACCACTAACTACCACGACTATGCATCACGACTACTTCACCATTTACCAAAACCATCGCCGCCACTTACCACCACCGCCATGTCACCCACCACCATCATCACTACTACCTCACCACAATCAAACTATCACCTCAACACTACCGACACTAACAATGATATCAGCACCATTTTCGTCCACATATATCTAAAAGTAAATTTTCATATTATTCTGGATAAAAAAAAAAGTTTTATTCATTATAATAAAAATTGAAGCAATAAAAATGGAAACAAATTTGGTGATATATTAAAATTATTCACTAAACATAGAATGTTTATAATGCTATTTAAAACCTTACATGAAGCATTTTATATTAATATATTACTTTTAATAAAAATAATTAAATTAAACATTAAATTAAATTATTGTTATTTTTTTTTTCGAAAGTATTATTGTTATTTGTATAATGTATCACTATCCTTTATAATAATATATGCCAATTTTCACAAAAATGATGAAGCATAATAATGATTATAATATAAATAATTAAAAAAAAAATCATAAATAGTTAAAAAAAATGATAATTATATATTTAATAATATAAACATGATAATAATCAATTAATAACTAATAATAATTAAATAACAATAATAATAAAGGGAGAGGCTATTTCTACTACACAATTCACTTATCCACTACACTATACCATAAATATCCTAAAATTAAACCCTAATTTTTAACCACATTAATGCTAAAAAAAAAAAAAAAAAAAAAAACTAAATAACAATAATGACAATTAACTTGTTATAGTATTATAACAATAATACCAACAATTTTTTAAAAAACAATAATAATAATTTTATATTTAATAATTGAGTAAGTCTTATGAAAAATTTCTTTTACACTAAGAGATGTGTAAAACATGTTTTGCATTAAGAGATTGTGTTTTACATTAAGTGATGAAAATAAGTTTTACACTAAAGCGAGTGTAATACAAGTTTTTCCTAAGATTTCCACTTAAAAATATAAACATGATAATAATCATTATTAATAATCTAATAGCTAAAAATAATAGTTATAATTTCAATAATAATTATTAATAATACTCATCACCGCCATTTACCACCACCATTCTACCACAAATCACCACCATCACTAAATACTTTTACACATCATCGTCTTTGCCACTACAACCACTTCACCGACCACTATATTCATTACTAAGCACCGCCGCCATCTGTATTGCTTCATCACCATTTCATCGCAACCATCAACGTCACCACCACCACTACCAAATTCGACGCCATTTACCACCACTGTCTTCAGCACCGCCAAATCACCTACCACCTCACTGCAAATCTAATATTACTTTCAAAACATCCCCACTAACAATGACATCATCACAATTCACATGCACATACATTGAATCAAAAATAAAAACTTAGAGCCGCCAATTACCACCACCACCAATGCCACCACCACTTCATCGCCTCCACCACCGCGACAACACCCATTACACAATAATAATTAAATAATTGGCAACACTTTTTAGTAAATCATATTTTTCATGCGTTCAAAAATAAAATTTCATATTATTCTGTGTCAAAAAAAAATTGACATTCATTTTAATAAATATAAAGCAATAAAAATGGAAACAAATGTTGAAATATTAAAATTATTTGAGTAAACATGGAATGTTATAATGTTATATAAAATGTTATTTCATGGAAAGTTTTTTATTAGTATATTATGTAATAATAAATTTTAAAATAAACTTAAAATTAATTGTTTTCAATTAATTAAATATTTTGTAAAACCTTAAACATGTAAATAGTGTGTATATATAATTGTTTTATAATTATTTTTTGAAAATGATGGAGACGACTTTTTGGTCTCTAAATAGTGAATAAAAATTGGTCTCCAAAATAGAGACCAAACAGTGGTAGCTAAATTCAATAGCAGTTGGTCTCTAAATAGCGACCATCTAATATTGATGATAGAGACCACTTCTCGGTCTCAGAAATAGAGACCAAAATATGGTCGCTAAATTGGTGATAGGGACGAATATTTGGTGTCTAAATAGAGACCAAAAAGCGGTCTCCAAAGGTTGGTTGCTAAATTTCTTAATTCTAGTAGTGAGGGTTTAAAGTTTAGGGTTGAAAGTTGTTTTATAGAGTTTAAAGTTTAGAATTTAGGGTTTAAAGTTTAGGGTTTAAGGGTTAAAAGTAGTATTATAACTTATTACTATACCAATATAATGAAACATTTTACTATACCAATAATACCCTTTTCTTAATTAGGCGCTAACAATCGACCACACGCAATAAAAGGAAACCTAGCACTCTAGCAGTTACTTGTTACTATCAAGTTTTTTGAAAGGAAACGATGCATAGATTAAATACAAGTAGTACAACATTCGAGATGGCCGACCACAAAGAGAGGAGGCTCATCCCAAAATGTTGGCAAACTATGAAGCATGGCAGCCCTAGATATACAGTCGGCCGCTTCATTTGCGACACGATAAACTAGCCTAATAGAATAGAAAGCATGTTGGCTAAACAAATGTTTACAGTCACTAATAACATCACCAAACTCCGAGAGATATCCCTGGTAGGAGCATGAACTTCCTTGAAAACTTGGGTACTATCAGTCTTAAATATAACATAGGTAAGCCCAAGAGAAACTACCCATCTCATGGCTTGCAATAGACTAAAAGCTTCACCAATTTCCACTTGAAGCCGTCCCCGAATAATCTCAGCCCTGGCCTTAAAGAATTGACCATGGGCATCTCTTAAAATGCAACCCAAACCTGTCATCTGATCCATTCCAAAGAAAGATACATCACAATTACATTTGATGAAAGCCGAGGGAGGAATCAGGAGACGTACTCATCAAGATGGAGTGCAGACCCTTCGAAAAAATTTGTGCGTCACTCCATTCCTGCAAAAAGGAAAGAGCTTGTCGAACTACCCGAGTAGGGGTTGAAGCAGCCCGCCGCCAAACTCGATTATTCCGTTCTTTCCATATGCCCCCAAGGATCATTGCCACTCGTTGTCGATGCTCACCATGACCAGCTAAAAAGACTTGTAATAACCAGTCTTCAAAAGTAGTGACTTGCCCAGCACATTCAAAAACTAAATCCCACCTTTGTGCATCCACCTAACAATCTTATGCAAATTGGCATGAAATGAACAAATGCCAATCATTTTCTAGACCCGTGTTGCATAAACCACACGCTCCCGACACCTCAACACATTTTCTTTGGAGATTGGAACAATGAGGGCGGCAAGCCTTCACCATTTGCCACAGAAAAAATTTCACCTTAGGAGGGACGGTGAGGTCCCATATTATTCGCCACAATGGAGAGGAATCATGTAGTTCTGAAAATGTGAGTGATCATTCCAAACGATATGCATTTCGGACAGAGTAAAGGCCATCTTTTGAATAGTGCCAAACCATGCGGTCTTGAGGTAGGGGTGAAGATCTTAAAGGGACTGAGAGAATTTCTGAAGCATCATCAGGATGGCAAATGGCCTGAATAAGTTTATAATTCCAGCCATATGATGAAGAAGAAATCAGGTCACACATTTTCTGAACACTCAAAAAGGTATACTCTGGTTGCTATCCAAAGAAAGCATTATCCCTAGGAAGCCATATGATTTAATTGTTGTAATCAAAACATAATTTTGCTTTCAATTCTGGTCTACCACTGATATCTTTGATATTGTCAGTCACAGAGTACATGACCGGACACATTAATAGTTATTCTGACGTAGCACGGAAGCGATAAAGTTTCGTGATTTAGCGCACTAATCACAAGATCTCATCCAGCGATGAAACCTCAAACACAAAACCTTGGAATCCACCAAGAAAAGATCTGGAATCCACCAGAAAATTTTTTTTGCAAAGCAATCAAATTTTATTGAATAATAATGTGTCCCCCTAAAACAATGAAAGATTGTTTTTATACTCCTACAAAACCCTACTAGCCTCCTAACAAAATAACAAACCCTAGTTTAACAACTAATACCAAAACTACCCTAACACCTGCGCAAAAACGTAAAAATACGAACTCTGTAATTCCTGGCCAACATAGCGGGCGGGCGCCCGGTTACCACCAGGCGGGCGCTCAACATGGCAGAACATCAGACATTCGAAAACCAATTCCAGGCGGGCGCTTGCTTGCTATCGGGCGGGCGCTCGGTCTGTTTTGCCGGAAATCCTGCTGTCTTCTCTCCTACATCAGTCACCTCTTCTTCAAAAGAACTCGACCCCGAGTTCATCTCCGATGTTTGGAAATTTCCGTCCCACTTGAATAAATATTTTGAATAGATCCGCTCCTTAAGCACAATTTGACGCAGAACGAACTTTTCAAAAAAAATAATCAAACCTTCAATATTTTTTTCTCGAACTGTTGCCTTTGAAACGGGATCTTCAACCTTGAACAGAAAATTATTACTAATTTTCTCTCCTTTGAAATCTTCATTCATTATTTGTAGATCCTGATTCACGGATTTGACTGCCACTAAATCTTCTCCGTTTGAATCTGACTCTTTCTCTTCAACCGGATCAACGCGGTGGATATCTTCCCCGCGACGTTATTCTTCAGCAATAATCTTGTTATTCTGCAACAATACCTCAAACTGAGCCCAACGTTCTTCTTCAGCACGTTCATAGACTGCAGATCTACGCGCTTCCAGTTTCTGAATTTTGGCAGTGTAGTGATCGGCTTTGTCAGCAAAAAAATTGGCTTCCATCCTATGTCGCTGCCTAAGCACTCGCTCCCTTGCTGCTCAATTCAGATCTCTGATTGATTTATATTTCTGCACACGTCGATCATGCTTGTCCGCTTCGTCGAGTTCTTCGTCCTCTAACGCTAGGAAATACTGTCCCTGTTGTCGAGCACGATCCAATCGAAGATTGATTTCATGAATAACTTCGTCATCGGAACTGGAACTGGAATCCCCATCATCCAGAAACTCTGCCCTTTGCGGACGTCAATTTGGATCAACCCTGTCTCTCCCACCATGACAGCTTTGATTTTGTTGAGCGGCAACCAACGCTGCAATCTGCGTTGCCAAGGAATTGATAGCGGTGGTTACACCATCGATACCAGCCTTTATTGCCTGATCTCCCATAATGATTCAGTATGATGCAAAAGACAGGATATGGCCTGCTCTGATGCTAACTGACGCAGCACGGAAGCCATAATTTTCGTGATTTAGCGCACTAATCACAAGATCTCATCCAGCGATGAAACCTCAAACACAAAACCTTGGAATCCACCAAGAAAAGATCTGGAATCCACCAGAAAAAAAATTGCAAAGCAATCAAATTTTATTGAATAATAATGTGTCCCCCTAAAACAATGAAAGATTGTTTTTATACTCCTACAAAACCCTACTAGCCTCCTAACAAAATAACAAACCCTAGTTTAACAACTAATACCAAAACTACCCTAACACCTGCGAAAAAACGTAAAAATACGAACTCTGTAATTCCTGGCCGACATAGCGGGCGGGCGCCCGGTTACCACCAGGCGGGCGCTCAACATGGCAGAACATCAGACATTCGAAAACCAATTCCAGGCGGCCGCTTGCTTGCTATCGGGCGGGCGCTCGGTCTATTTTACCAGAAATCCTGGTGTCTTCTCTCCTACATCATCTTCCCTCTCAAGGCAAAAACTTGGGTGAGACGGATCCACCCATGGATCTTACTCATGCCTAGGGATGGCAATTTTACCGAACCCGATCCGTATCCGAGACAATCCGACCGGGGATGGGTGGGTTTGGTAATAGCTTTTCAAAATCCGGTCGGTTCGGGTACGGGTTCGGTAGTTGCCCGAGATCCGCCCGTATCCGGCCCGTATAAATTTATATTCGCATCCGACCCGTACCCGATCGTATCCGACCCGTATAGTATTTATATTAAGCTATTTACTATTTTACCCTTACTTTCAATTATTATTACTCCCCTACCCTTGTATATACTGTGAGGCGAGAGATTCAGATTAGGGTTTTAAATTCAAACCCGCCGTTACTAACGGGGAGAGAGAGAGAGAGAGAGAGAGAGAGAGAGAGAGAGAGAGAGAGGGCGACGCCGACTGAAGTCTGAACAGAGCGACCTCAGCGAAGCGACGCCGACTGGAAAGGGTGGAAACCGTTTCTACAAGAGCGTTGGTCTCGGATTGAAGACCCCTCGAGAAGCCATTGAAGGTACCGTTAATTTCCTTACTTTCTGTTCGAATTTCTCGGATTTTCTATTCTTCCATTGTTGACAAAGCTCACTCTATTGCATCAAGCACCCATTTCCGCTACATAATAATGCAATTTGACTTCCTTTTAATTTCATAGTATGTGAACATGGGGAAGGAGAGATCAGAAATTGTGGGGAGCTCTGTAATGGGTTTTTCCTCCAACTGGGATTGTATTGTAATGAAAGTTTTGGGCACTAAACTGTATTTTGGCCTATACTCAATTGATTGAGAATAATAACACAAGATATGCATTTAAAAACATGTCTAAAATTAATTCATAATATATGTAATTTTGAAACAATGGATCTGTTAATGTCAAAGCATATAAATGGGCGGATACGGACGGGTTCGGATACGAGTTAGGTAGCCTCGGGTCGGATACGGGTTTTGCAATATCCGGACCGTATTCGACTCGTTGCCATCCCTACTCATGCCTGCCAGGTCAATCCGCCCTCTCCAGCACCTTCCTCCTCCCAAATCACGACACGTGTCGCGGGTAAAAAAAAACCCTAAATAACTTTAAAATGCTATATCTTGAGATTTTGAAGTCGAAAAAAAATCTAAAAATATCAAACGAGACGAATAGGTCACGATATGGTTTGATTTTTTTTTTTTAAAAAACATATTTTTTAACACAAAAAAAAACTGGATGAAGAAAGTAGCAGTTTGGTCTTAAAAAAGTGACAACACTTTATTGTAAGATATAACAGCAGTTTCGCAAAATAATATAAATAGTTTTTGTGGCTACAAAAAGTAAAAATTGAAGTGTAACACAGTGTATATATGATTATAATATGCTATATAGATGAATGTAACAATTTTATAGGTTAAATGTTACATTTTTTCTTTTAAAAAAGAGTAAAACTTCATGTATATAATCGGTTTTTCATTTCAATTGAATGTAAAACCCTATAAAAGTGTTACAATTGAGGGGAAAAAAAGTTACATTCATTTATTATAAAATGTAACATTGGTTTAGTTGTCAATCTTATGTTATCTTTAATCTATTTTAGCAAACTTGTAGTACATTTTTGAAAAAAAAAATGTTACATTTTTGTATAAAAATTGTTACTTTTGCTGGCGAGCAAAAAATGGTAGGGAAAAAAGTTGGAGGGCAAAAGAAAATAAAAATAAAATTGCATGGCTCGGCTTGGCTCTGAGCCGTCTCACGCCGTGAGACGGTCTCACTGGACTCTGCCTCCCATCTCAATAACATAATCAACTTAAGATATCCAATCAAAAGAAGTCATTTTTGAGAATTAATTTGGCAAAACCGATCCCACATTAATTTTGGTTGTTGACTTGATTAAATTTTAATTAAAGATTTAAAATTCAATTTATTTGCACAAAATTATAAAAATTGTTATTGATATTGTTAGAGCAATAACAAGACTTGATAAGAAAAGCGAGCGATCACAAGAACACCAATTTACGTGGTTCACCAACTTGACTACGTCCACGGGGAGGGGAGAGAATATTATTATCAATCTGGAGAAACAATTACAAGATCTCACTATTACTGCTACACGAATTATTGATCACAATAATTCCTAACTGTGTAACTGTAGAATTACAGACCTTGCTCTGAGCACTCTAATAATTTGTCTATGACAATCTGAGGTGTGATTTTAATCTAAACTACTGGCCTCTATTTATACTAGTAAAGTTTATCTCAAAATCTCTTAGGAACTTGAAAACCTAGTCCAAAACTGACTTGGAAACCTTCCTTCTGCGCTCTGTCCCAGAATTACGAAATCTCTCTGTTGTTTAATCATTTAACTCGGCGTCCCAAATTCAAAGGCATTAACCCAACAATCTCCACCTTGACTTTGAATCTCCATGACAACAAACCTTTTCTCCCCCCTCGCCTCTTCTGCTATCTAATAGCTGCGAACAATCTGCAAGTCCAAACAATGTTGGAACTTGCTTCCCGTCACGAGTTTTGTGAACATGTCTGCAGGGTTGTTCGCCGTCCCTACCTTCACCTTTACCCATTTCTCATCCCTTAGGAAATAATATCTGACATCAATGTGCTTGGTCCTCTCATGATGAACCCCAAGATTGCTGATCAATCCTTTCAACCATATTCCTTCCTTAGCGAACTCTGTCAATGCCACGTATTCTGCCTCTGTTGTAGACAACGTCACTGTCGTCTGCAATCTAGCCTTCCAACTGACAACTGACCCACCAAGCATGAACACGTATCCGGTCTTCGATCTTCTTGTATCAACATCACCCAAATCTGAGAAACCTTCGACTGCACACTCTGTCCCATCTCCATAGATGAGTTTGACGTTGCTGGTGCGCACTGTAGCATACATAAAACTACCAACTGCACTAGCATAGGATACTCGAGCCATATACTCTTTTTCCTCAACCGATTTGGGCCTAAACGTGACTGTCTGTGCATTCACTGCACCCGGAGTGTCTATAGCCTTAGCTGTTGACCTACCAAACCTCTCTGAAACTTTCTTGATGTATCTTTTCTAGGATAAGAACAGTTTCCGTTTGGCTTTGTCTCTATAGATCTCCATACCCAGAATTCTCTTCGCGTTACCCAAACCCTTCATCTCTGCGACCAAGCCTTTCAGATTCTGAATCCTTGACTTCTTGACTGCTGCTATTACATAGCTGTCAAATATTTTGTACCACTGCCTAGGCAGTTGCTTTAATCTACAAACTTGATCTTCCTTACCAGGAACTTGGAATCCTTCCGACTCTGTCATGTATATCTCTCCTTCTATTGCTAGCAACACTCTGATCGAAGTGTGTCTGACCACTGTTGAGAAGATCCCATTGTAGTCCACCCCCTTTCTCTGTGTGAAACCCCTTGCAACATCTCGAGCTTTATACTTGAACCCTTCTGCCGGTGACATCCTTTCCTCTTTCTTGAAGATCCACTTGCAAGTCACAATCTTTCTGCCTTCTGGCCTTGTAGTCAACTTCCAAGTCTGATTCTTATGAAGAGACTCCATCTCATCACCCATAGCCGCATACCACTGAGATGACTCTGAACATGTATCTGCTTTATTAAAAATAGAAGATTCCGCAAGAACGGGCTCTACTTCCTCAGCAACCTGCATTGCATAAGACACCAAGTCTTCAAATCCATTCCTGAAATTAGCTCTTCTAGACCCTCCTTGTGCTAACCCATGTTCTTTAGGAACTGAACTTGAACTTTCTGGTGCTTCAGTCTTTGTCTCTGTTGGTGGATCCTGATAAACATCTGACTGTGGGACAACTAATTCTTCAGTATCTTGTTGCTCCATCTGTTTATCAACACCGCTAACACTTGAAACAATCATAGATTTACCAGTCCATACCTCATAGGGAACTTTGAGGCCAATGCCGGTATGAAGTCCATGATTAATCAAGTAACATGTTGTATTAAGCGCTTATGCCCAGAAACGTTTAGACAACTCTGCATTGGAGAGCATGCACAACGCTCCCACAAGCCATATCTGATTCATCCGTTCTGCTACACCATTCTGCTGTGGCGTGCCTCTGCTGGTGAGATGTCTAGAAATCTCCACCTGTCTGCAAAACGAATCGAACTCAGTACTGCAGAACTCCAAACCATTATCTGTTCGGAGCTTCTTGATCTTCTTCTCTGTCTGGTTCTCCACTACTGTCTTCCAGTCCTTAAAATTCCTTAGGACCCCATTCTTGTGCTCCATGATAACCACCCAAGGCCTCCTCAAGTAATTATCAACCATAGATAAGACATATCTGTGCCCCCTTAGAAATTCCTGACGTGAAGGTCCCCAACTTTCTGAGTGGATGTAATCCAGAACGCCTTTAAGATCCTTGATCTTAAGGCCATAAAGAAGATCTCTGTTAGTCAACTCATGCATCTCTCGAGTGTTCATGTGACCGAGCCTGATGTGCCACAGCTTAGACATATCTCCCTCGTTCACCTCTTCTGATGCAGCCATGGTCGACTCTGCAAGCGTCTTTCCTTGGAGGAAATACAAGGAGCCCCGCTTAAGACCTTTCAGCATCACTTCTGAACCGTTACAGACACTAACTGCTCCACCTTTACCTTTGAAACTGAACTCTTTGCTGTCTAACTGACTAAGAGAAATCAGATTCTTCGTCATATGCGGAACGTGTCGAACCTCGTTCAAAGTGACAACCCTACCATCATGAGTCCTGACCTTGATCGAACCAATACCGACAACCCTGTAGATATTACTGTTAGTCATGCTTATATCACCGCCAACTATCTGCCTATAACCGGTAAACCATTCTCTCCTAGGACTGATATGGTAAGACGCTCCTGAATCAAGAATCCACGCATCAGATGTACATGCTGATTCTGATGTTACTAGAGCATAATCCTCATCTGAACTGCAATCTCTGGCCGTCATGGCCTCTGCTGTGACTGGTGCCTTACCTTGCTTCCTTCTGGGACAGTCGAACTTCCAATGCCCCTTCTCTTTGCAGAAATTACATATATCCCCAGGTTTTGGACCCTTCTTATGTGAAGAATTACCTTGATTGTTCTTCCTCCCACTAGAACCCCTGCTGTTTCTACTGCTAGCAACCAAACCTGATGACTGGGTACCTGCCTCATTCCCACTCGCCTTTCGGCGTAATTCCCTCGTCTTGAGAGAAGTTTTTGTAACGCCCGTCCTAATTCCTGTTAAATTCTCGACTTGCATAATTATATGCTATTTTATTTGAGTTAATTATTTAACTAATTGAGCAAGTTTAGGTCCTAATTTTTAAAGTTAAACCATTAGGGTCATCTGTGAAAAATAATGTTTAGGGGCTAAAATGCTCAAAGTGGAACTTAAGGGCCTTTTGGTCAAAATTGAAACATGGAGGGCTTAGTTGTAATTCTTGAAAGTGCATAAGGATAAATATTGGGTTTGCCTTGTCATTGTCAGAGGAAAATTCCCAATTCTCTCTGTACGTTCTCTGTCTCGAAGAAAAGTTGGGGTTTACCCTATTCTCGACTCCTTTCGCTTAATTATGCCTCTGTTCGAAAATCCGACTTCGCATAAATGATCAGGGCGGTGAGTAGAGCATTTCCTACCGAACAGAAATTAGTTTGGGTGAATTTGATTTCGGACTAGGTAAATCACTAGCTCCCCCTTGCTTGTAATAACATGCCTATGTGTTATTCTTGATACTTGTGCTTGTTAATTTCGTGATTTGAATGATTTTTGTGATACTTGTATAATTGGGACGAAGGGAGTAATTTTATACTATGTACAGAGAACTTGAATCTAAAATGGGTTCGTAAGTATTAAAGAAAATTATACTCCTACTCGTGAGATGGTAAAATATTAACTTGATTTAAATATTATTAGAAAAATTGTACCATTATTTGTGGTACGGGGAAATGAATGGAAGTATCCCTAAATGTTTATATTAGTATATTAGAAAATTATACTTATACTTTAGTGTGTTAAAAGTTATATGAATATGTACGTACAAATATTTTATATGACAAAGTGATATAGTATGACATACCCTACTACTTGGTTGTGGTCTGTTATTAATAGACTCTAATTTGGCTTGATTGTGTTACGTGGACACATTATGTGCCATTGTTATACTGATTGGTATTTGCAAATATAGCATACGTGTACTTGTATTTGGTGAGCACATAATTACATGGTTCATGAAGAGCTAGTCCACTACTTTTGGACTTAGTTCTATACTCTTATAGTTCAAGTAAACATATACTTGTGCATTCTTGTGTGAGTCCAGCTGGTCACCTTGCTTGCTCGGAGATGTATAGGTTCACGCTTATCATGAGGCTGGGGCCAAAGTGATAATCGGGTGCCTATGTATCTTCGCTTGACCCCTTACTACAGGCCATAGTAAGGGCATAGCTTCCTTTGTTAGATCAATACGCCTGATAAAAGTGAATGCTAAACTCGTGAACACCTCGTGAATCTTGATCTTGTTAGTGACACTGGTTACCGGGTCCTCTTGTGTACTGCACAGCAGCAACTTGATTGATCGTGATTTGTCATCTGCAACAAGCAACGACAACAATGGTTTACTTGGAAAGAATAAGGTTGGAATATCCTTTGTATGATAGATTAGCCTTATGTGCTAGCTACTTGATGAGTTGGCTTAGCCTCTCATATACTTGTTACTTGATGACATCTTGAGCGTGATTACTTGATAATCTTCTTGATTTGCATGATTACATGATAACATGCTATGTACTTGTATCTAGTAACTTACTGAGATTTATCTCACCCCGTTCCTTGTTTATTTGTTCCCCCCAGGAAAGCAAGTGGTAATATGTTGTGAGGCTCGACTTAGCAGGGGCCTACTTGGCAGGTTGTTCTTGTTGGGGATTGTTATCCTTTCCAGTTTTGGTGAGGACGATTTGGTATCAGTTGTTTAGACTCAGTATATTGGGTAGACTTGTATAGTGTTCTTGTAATGCCAGTGTATGTGCTAGGCATGTTTTCCGGTGTGTACAACCATTTGGTTTAAATTTCTTGGTATAGAACTCGTTGTGAGCTATCTTAGCTCGTTCCTCTTGAGTATATATATGATGTCAGTTTGATATAATCAGATGTCATTCAGTTTCTCATTTCTTGTTAGTCACACGCACCAGGTTCGAGATTCTATTAGGGATTCCCGGGACTTGGGGGCGTGTCAGTTTTGGTATCAGAGCTATGGTTTAGCTCTAAGCCTGGATAGGGCCTATGGCCTAGCTTGGGTTAGTCTTGGGTGTGCTACCGACGTCGAGTGCTTCGTTACTTGTTGTTATACCAGGCATAGGACTGGTGTTGATAGTGTTGATCCCAATTGGAATAAGATGGTTTGAGAATCGAGAGCGCGAGTCTTTAAAGACTTAGGCGTATCTATCTTATGCAGCGGACATTGTTTCATGCTATATATGCATGCTTGTCCTCATTTCTTGATTTACGTGAAAGTGTATTCTCTAGTAAGAGACTACATGATTGATATCGTTATTTATAAGGGCTTGATAGAAGTGTGGGTGATAACACCCTATACGTTATATGTTAACTTGGTCATGTTACCTATATAGGACATTGATGTGATACGTGTTATGGCTTGGCTTTTTATGTGTTTGGCCATTCTTGTTTGCCACAATAGATGATGAATATTTCTATGCTGGTATGCTTGACTATTTATATGAGCATGATATAATTATGTATGACATTCATGTTCTGCATTGAAAGCTCGAAATGGTTATCAAGGTTGTGCTGAATATTGAGCATATGTGGTTGACGGAAGAATGTCTACACCAAAATTGAAGAATGGATACATCATTCTTTGTGAGATTTCAGATATAATTTCTACTGAGTAGCACATGATACATGATGAGAACCTTGAGTTATCTTGAGTTGCTACGGTACAAATATAGTGCTGATATCTAAATCAATGTTCATGACATCGGTTGAGTAAAAGAGTTAAAGATTCTACTTGAGGAATTTCTTGATAGAGGATTCACCCAGCTTAGTATATCTGCGTGGGGTGTATCTGTATTGATTGGCATGAAGAGATATGGTACTTTGCGATTTCATATTGAATGCAAAGAATTCAACCAGGTGACTATAATGAACCAGTACTTGTTATCGTGTATGGATGAATTATTTGATCCCTGAAGTTAATCAGTGGTCTATTCAGTGTTTGATTGATAAGTGGCTACCATTAGTTGGAAAGTCAACTATGAGGATATATTGAAAACATCTTCTCATATCAGGTATGCTTGTTATGAATTCGTGATTATGCTATTTCGATTGATATATGATCTAGCAGTATTGATGGATTTGGTGAATGATATCTTCAAACCATAATTTGATTTCTTTGCGATGAATTGATTAATGACCTGTTGGTGTATACCAAGTCACAGACTGAGAATTGATTGTATTGAAATTTCTCGAGAGAAACAATTGTTTCCAAAAACTAGTAAGAGATAGAGGATATATTATCTTGAAGTGGATGCCTGAAGTAAGCATCTTTGTTGACCTATATAAGTGAAAACAACCGAGGTACGATTATTCTTGAGATTTTCTTGATCTTGTTAGAGATTCATTAATGAATTTCGAAGGTAGCTCTATCATTAACTATTTGACACAGAAAGCTACACTTTCTGATGGATTGATAAACGTGAAGCCAATTTTTAAATATTGAAATGATGGATGACCACAACTTCAGTATTTGACCTTGCCTAGTGGATTCGACTAGTATGATGGTTATTTGGAGGATATGACCAGTGTTACTATTTTCTCGTGTATGTGTCAAGATTCACCAATATAGTGTATATGATAAATTCATTATGCATAGTGAAGCTCGAACAAGAGATAAAACGTGTGTTAATTCAAAATGGTAACATACTTGTATATGCTTCGAGAAAATTGAATTTTTATGAATAGAATAATTCTACTCATGACTTGAAACTGATTGTAATCCTACAGCTATTGTATTAGCGGATTCATTGAACATAAAGACTTGTATTTCATGATTGATGGTACTGAATGGGAGAAAATTTCTGAGTATTCAACTAAATCCTTGAATTGCGATTATTTGAAAGCAGAATATCAGAGATCGTTTGATTTGTTATAATCCTTCGAGATTTGTGAATATATGAATATATTGCGATGAATTTCATGGAAGGATTATCATTTAATAGATAAGTCCCGATGATATTGGTTATAGTGGATTGATAAATCAAATCTGCTTGACTTTATGTGTTGTGATGTTATGATCGATACATCTTGATTACTTGGGATATTTGTGGATATAATATATGACAGGGATTCTTGTTCTACATCTTGTTCTACACCTTGTTTTACATCTTGATTATGATAATTTTTCTGAGCACTCTGGATATTTAACCGAGGTTGCTTCTTGATCATATGTTGCGAGCATGTGAAGTGGATTTCCTTGTGGCTATTGTATGAGCTTGCTATTTAGTGGAAATTCCATCACACGAATTACTTAGTATATGGGTAATTGCTTGTATGGATACTTGATTCTTGTCTTGAGCACGAATACTTCTTGTGAAAGTTTCATGGGAAAGTCACGGTATCGAGAAGGTTATGTAAGAATAATACTCGCAGGTAATTGATAATATGGTGTGGTATACCATATTCTTTCTATTCTTGAGTTCTATTTGTTATTTATATGTGTTATAGTTTCGATTAGTAAAATTCGAGGACGAATTTTCTTTAAGGAGGGGAGGATGTAACGTCCGTCCTAATTCCTGTTAAATTCTCGACTTGCATAATTATATGCTATTTTATTTGAGTTAATTATTTAACTAATTGAGCAAGTTTAGGTCCTAATTTTTTAAGTTAAAACATTAGGGTCATGTGTGAAAAATAATGTTTAGGGGCTAAAATGCTCAAAGTGGAACTTGAGGGCCTTTATGTCAAAATTGAAACATGGAGGGCTTAGTTGTAATTCTTGAACGTGCATAAGGATAAATATTGGGTTTGCCTTGTCATTGTCAGAGGAAAATTCCCAATTCTCTCTGTACGTTCTCTGTCTCGAAGAAAAGTTAGGGTTTACCCTATTCTCGACTCCTCTCGCTTAATTATGCCTCTGTTCGAAAATCCGACTTCGCATAAATTATCAGGGCGGTGAGTAGAGCATTTCCTGCCGAACAGAAATTAGTTTGGGTGAATTTGATTTCGGACTAGGTAAGTCACTAGCTCCCCCTTGCTTGTAATAACATGCCTATGTGTTATTCTTGATACTTGTGCTTGTTAATTTCGTGATTTGAATGATTTTTGTGATACTTGTAAAATTGGGACGAAGGGAGTAATTTTATACTATGTACAGAGAACTTGAATCTAAAATGGGTTCGTAAGTATTAAAGAAAATTATACTCCTACTCGTGAGATGGTAAAATATTAACTTGATTTAAGTATTATTAGAAAAATTGTACCATTATTTGTGGTACGGGGAAATGAATGGAAGTATCCCTAAATGTTTATATTAGTATATTAGAAAATTATACTTATACTTTTGGGACGGTGAAATATTTAATTCTATGAGTAAAAGAAAATTATTCTATTATTTGTAGGACGGTAAAAGAAATGAATTGAGCTTGAAATAGTGTCCTGGGTATGATACTTCACTCCTAGGTACTCTTGGTATTGTTATTGAGTTAGTAAAAGTATACTCCTACGCTTGGGACGGTGAAATTTGACTTACAGGGAAAATGGAAAAATTGAGCTACAGGCTTATGGGAGACCGCCCAGAGGGGTTATGGGCGACCGCCCAGATGATCAGAGTTGGGGTTCAAAAAGGTCTATTCTGGGCGACCGCCCAGGTGGGGAGTGGGCGACCGCCCAAGTCCCCTGTTTCAAAAAGGTGTTTTAAACCTAAAATGAAATGAAAGCTTATCCCTCCTAAGGCATAGAGCCTTAGTATAAGATGTCCTAGTAAGTGTAAATGTACCTTTTGGGGCATTGGAACTTAGTCTTGAACATGAACACTTATAGAACTCAAATGAGAACTTAAGTATAAGAGTAACAACTCTTTTATATGTCTTGAAAGTGCTATGAACAAGCACTAATGTGTTATGCTTGTCTTGAAACTAATGTTTGTGCACCTTAGGGGCATTAGAACAAAGTCTTGAACTTGAATATCCTAAGAATAGGATCAAGAACTTGTAAGAGTAAAATGTATAACTCTTATACATGCTTGAATGTCCAAAGATTGGAATTATAACTTGAAGTATAAGACAATTAAATCTTGTACATGACTTGAATATCCAAAGATTGGAATAATAACTTGAGTATAAGATAATTAATTCTTGTACATGTCTTGAATATCCAAAGTATAGGATTAAGAACTTGTAAGTATGAGATGTATAACTCATCTACTTAGCTTGAACTTGAAGTATAAGACAATTAAATCTTGTACATGACTTGAATATCCAAAGATTGGAATAATCACTTGAGTATAAGATAATTAATTCTTGTACATGTCTTGAACATCCAAAGAATTGGATTGAGAACTTGAATGTAAGATGATAAAATCTTGTACATGACTTGAAACCAATACATGTGTATGGTAATGAACTTGAAAGTGCTATGAACAAGCACTAACGTGTTAGAACTATTCTTGATGTGTGTGTGCAAATCTTGCACATAATTACTTGATAGAATGTGGCTTGCTGACTACTTGATACTTGGTATTAATAACCAAAGAGTTAGAATATGGAACTAGATAGAGAATGGTCAACTCTACTACATATTTGAATCTAATACGTGTGTATTGAAAGTGCTATGAACAAGCACTAATGTGCTAGTAATTGGTGTTAGTCGTGCATATACTCAACGAAGTATATAAAGTATAAAGAAGATATCTTGTTCTTGAGTTGAGTTCCTAAAGAATGAGGGACTAGTGTAATATGAAGATAATTCATAAAACAATGATTATAGAACATAATATGTGTTGGAAAATGTATTCGATTATTAGCGATACATATACGCGAAATATGATTGTGACTAGGTACAATACGACCTATTCGACTACATGCTTAGAGTCTAAGATGTTGGGCTCTACTTGGAAGTAAGGGTATCGTGATAGAGACATTAGTGTGTTAAAGGTTATATGAATATGTACGTACAAATATTTCATATGACAAAGTGATATAGTATGACATACCCTACTACTTGGTTGGGGTCTGTTATTAATAGACTCTAATTTGGCTTGATTGTGTTACGTGGACACATTATGTGCCATTGTTATACTGATTGGTATTTGCAAATATAGCATACGTGTACTTGTATTTGGTGAGCACATAATTACATGGTTCATGAAGAGCTAGTCCACTACTTTTGGACTTAGTTCTATAATCTTATAGTTCAAGTAAACATCTACTTGTGCATTTTTGTGTGAGTCCAGCTGGTCACCTTGCTTGCTCGGAGATGTATAGGTTCACGCTTATCATGAGTCTGGGGCCAAAGTGAAAATCGGGTGCCTATGTATCTGCGCTTGACCCCTTACTACAGGCCATAGTAAGGGCATAGCTTCCTTTGTTAGAGCAATACGCCTGATAAAAGTGAATGCTAAACTCGTGAATCTTGTTCTTGTTAGTCACACTGGTTACCGGGTCCTCTTGTGTACTGCACAACAGCAACTTGATTGATCGTGATTTGTCATCTGCAACAAGCAACGACAACAATGGTTTACTTGGGAGGAATAAGGTTGGAATATCCTTTGTAACGTGATAGATTAGCCTTATGTGCTAGCTACTTGATGAGTTGGCTTAGCCTCTCATATACTTGTTACTTGATGACATCTTGAGCATGATTACTTGATAATCTTCTTGATTTGCATGATTACATGATAACATGCTATCTACTTGTATCTAGTAACTTACTGAGATTTATCTCACCCTGTTCCTTGTTTATTTGTTCCCCCCCAGGAAAGCAAGTGGTAATACGTTGTGAGGCTCGACTTACCAGGGGCCTACTTGGCAGGTTGTTCTTGTTGGGGATTGTTATCCTTTCCAGTTTTGGTGAGGACGATTTGGTATCAGTTGTTTAGACTCAGTATATTGGGTAGACTTGTATAGTGTTCTTGTAATGCCAGCGTATGTGCTAGGCATGTTTTCCGCTGTGTACAACCATTTGGTTTAAATTTCTTGGTATAGAACTCGTTGTGAGCTATCTTAGCTCGTTCCTCTTGAGTATATATATGATGTCAGTTTGATATAATCAGATGTCATTCAGTTTCTCATTTCTTGTTAGTCACGCGCACCAGGTTCGAGGTTCTATTAGGGAATCCCGGGACTTGGGGGCGTGTCAGTTTTCACTTCCTCTAGAGAGATCCCATCTTTACGATTTATGCACGAATCGACATAATGTTCATAAGACATATGTAAAGATACTAAAAGTTGCAAGGCTGCATCCTCGTCATCAACAACTACTCCTATATTACGCAGTTCAAGTAATGCAGAAGTAAATCTGTCAAGATGATCATTTATGGGCGTACCTTCAGTCATACGACAATCATATAGCTTCTTCTTCAGGTATAACTTGTTGGTCAATGAACGTGTTATGTACATATCTTCCAACTTTAACCAAAGATCTCTTCCGGAGTCTGTTCCTGCAACATTGGTTAGGATCTCATCATCCAACTGTCTGATTATCTTGGCATGAGCCTTCTGATCTAACTTCTTCAATGCCACCACCTCCTTCGCTGCTGCTATCTTGTCCTTCTCTGACTGTTCTGTTGTACCTTCTGTGGTGACTGCCTTATCCTTGGAATCCTTACGATCCTTGATTGCAATCTCCAACGGTTCCCATAAATCTTTGTCTATCAACAAAGCCTTCATCTTGATCTGCCAGAGAGAAAAACTATTCTTCCCATTGAACTTGTCGATCGAATCTGCTCCTTGACCCATCTTCTTGTTCTCTGCAGCAGAATCCCTGAATCTCTAACCACGAACCAAAGCTCTGGTGCCACTAAGAGAAATCGCAACAAGAAACTCCAAACGCATACAATCGAAGACAAAACACCAGCAGCTTCTGTCCGGATACAATTTCGGATGCTACGGACATTAAAATCCGATCTTCACCGTTCAGATCGAAGATCTATGAGTCCCGAAGCTACTCACCGAAAATCAGCACGATCCAACGGTGAACGAATGCGTTACGCCTTTTTCTTCACCGCTGCGCTTGATAAAAATGGACCAGAAACTGCTACCTTGTTTTTCTTCGATCTTGGATCTCTTCCGTCGATGCTAATTCTACTTTTCAACCAAGCTCCGATGCCACTTGTTAGAGCAATAACAAGACTTTATAAGATAAGCGAGCGATCACAAGAACACCAATTTACGTGGTTCACCAACTTGGCTACGTCCACGGGGAGGGGAGAGAATATTATTATCAATCTGGAGAAACAATTACAAGATCTCACTATTACTGCTACACGAATTATTGATCACAAGAATTACTAACTGTGTAACTGTAGAATTACAGACCTTGCTCTGAGCACTCTAATAATTTGTCTATAACAATCTGAGGTGTGATTTTAATCTAAACTTCTGGCCTCTATTTATACTAGTAAAGTTTATCTCAAAATCTCTTAGGAACTTGGAAACCTAGTCCAAAACTGACTTGGAAACCTTCCTTCTGCGCTCTGTCCCGGAATTACGAAATCTCTCTGTTGTTTAATCCTTTAACTCGGCGTCCCAAATTCAAAGGCATTAACCCAACAGATATATCATTAAAAATACCATTAATAACTTTTGGACTTTCATTATTGATTTAATGTATAGTATATGTCAAAAATAATAAAAGTGAACATTATAAATGAAATCTATATATATTAAAAGCTGAAGCGGAGGGATGTGGATTCACCACGTGGACATTTTTTTGCTAAAGGTTGCTTTTGGTGAAGCCATGTCATCACCACCTTAAAACTTTAAGTGACTTTTGATATTCTTCTTATTAGCTAATAATATTAGTTATTATATAGGTTAACTATTACTATTGATAGTATTAGTTAACCATAATAGTTACTATATAAGATAACTATCACTATTAATAGTATTAGTTAACCATAATAGTTACTATATAAGTTAACTATAACTATTAATAGTATTAGTTAACCATATAATTACTATTTAAGTTAACTATTATTATTAATAGTATTAGTTAAACATAATAGTTACTATATAAGTTAACTATTACTATTAATAGTATTTGTTAACCATAATAGTTACTATATAAGTTAACTATTACTATTAGTAGTATTAGTTAACAATGATTGTTACTATATAAGTTAACTATTATTATTAATAGTATTAGTTAACAATGATAGTTACTATAAAATTTAACTATTATCATTAATAGTGTTAGTTAACTATTATAGTTACTATATATATAAGTTAACTAATACTATGAATAACATTAGTTAACCATAATAGTTACTATATAAGTTAACTTTTTATTATTAATATTATTAGTTAATTATAATAGTTATTATATATATTAACTATTATTATTTATAATATTAATTAACCAAATCTTATGTCTCATGAAGCGTGTCAGCAATGCCCCTACAACTAAGAGGCTATTTATTTTTCTCATTCTTAGCTAATAGTATTAGCTAACTTTATTAGTAACTATATAGGATATTATTATCTTTAATTTATTATTTTAAAAATACTATAAAAGATTAATTCTACTTGTAGTCATCTTCTATATATGAAATACTCATATATATAATCTAGAATAGAAAATCGAAAGGTCAAAAGTTAATACTAAATTTATTGCGAGCAATCATTTATTTATTAATAATTAATTTTAATATATTATTAAATTTTGAAGGTTTCCAATAGTCATATTGATAATCCATAACACTAAATTAACAAAATCAAACTATTATGACTTAAGCAATTACCACTTAAGTTACAATTATAGGTCATAAAATTTCAAAGGTTAAAGATCATGAAATTTACATCGAATGTATAATAATATCTTCAACGAATGAACCACTAAAGTTTACATTCATCTAAAAATAAATCAAATGTATACTCCCTCTATCCCACCCGAATTAAGATTTTTGGGTTGGGCACGGGGATTAAGGAAAAAGTGTTAGTGGATTAGGTTTTGTGAGTCTGAAAAGTGAAGTAGGAGAGTGAAAGAGGGGTAGAGAATAATGAGTGGAAAGTTGTTGTGAGTGTGAATGTGGGTCCCATTAAATAAAACACTTTCATTTTTGGGTTGTCCTAATTCGAATGGGACACCCAAAATGGAAATTGGTCCTAATTCGAGTGGGACGGATGGAGTATTAACTAATCTCTACACATAAATGAATTGTCTCATTAATTTTTTATAAACGGCTTAAACTTTATCGAAAATATTTTTGATTGTTCACTCTCCTCATACTTCAACGTTATTGGCTTGCAAGTCAACCCCAATTTTTTATACTGAAATTCAAATAGATAACTTCTCAAAGACATGGGTAAAATTGTTATTTGTTAGGTGTATCTCATTTTCTTTTTGAACTCAATATCTAAGAAAAGTAGTTTACTAATCTTTGTCATCCCATTCTTTTATGTTCTCCCAATCCATTACAGTGCGGAGCACGGTCTAAATTACTAGTCTATACTTATAGTATATTAAAGTAGGCCAAAATGACTATGGAAACGACACTTCATCAAATTTTTGGTTTTTCTTGCTTCTAAGCTTGCCACGTCGGATTCATGACATTAATACTAAAACCTTTCGGTTCTTGCTAATTAGTCACAAACAATAGGTTACATGCTTAGTTATGGGTATATGTACTTCAAGAATAGGTAAGAAGTCTACTCATAATTACAAAGTTCTTATCATATAGAACAATTATACTCATAAATACAATGTGTCCATACATTGTACTCATGCATTATGTAAATACAATATCAACTATTACAATGTTAATGATACGTCTAATAAGTCTTAGTGCATAGCATTATACCTCATTCAGTTGGAATAAGAATAGGTAGAATTCATTATAGATGACTAATTACAATTGATATAGAACTATACAACTTACTTGGAACATATTACTACATATGTACTTCTTAGATTAGGTGAATAGAATTACCAAATGATATAAGAAGATTATTAACTTTTTTAATATACTTGGTACGAGTGCAATGGACTTGATATTTGAAGAGTCATTCATTTTCATCATTCAAACAAATAAGCATAGAGAATCTGTCATTCTCATTCATTCTCATTTCATCAATGTTTGCTATCACTTTTTGCAAAGAAGAATCCATGGCAAATAGAAAAATATGTCAAGTTCTAAAGATCGATAATTGTAAGTATTCCATAATCTTGCTTTTTTTCGCTGTGTGTATCCTCTCTCGAGTGGTCTAGAATGCTAATTAACTTCTTTTGGTTTCTTTTGATTATGACTTAATTATTGATTTATGTTTATTTTATGTTTTTTTATGTTTGTTATTTTCATATTTATTTTCGTTTTAAATTTCTATTTTATTTTGTAAGTTTTTTTTTTTATTTGTTTTGATTTTCTTCTTGATTTTTCCAATTCGATTTTTTGTGATTTTTTTATTTAATATTATTAAATTTAAATTTTCATATTTTTATTCACTTTTTTTGTCTTTTGTTTTTAAAATTTGATATTGCATATTTTTAGTGAATTTTATTTTGTATTTCTTATGTATTTACATTTTGTTTTGCTTTTGAATTTTTTAAGCGAATTTACACATTTATTTAAGGAAAAATTTTGGGTGAAACTAGTTCCTCCATAAGTTATAAAAAGTCCTGTTTTTATAGGGGTTAAGGTTTAGGGCTTAAGATTTAGGGTTTAAAATTTAGGGTTAGGGTTTAAAATTTAAGGGTTAAAAAGTGGACTTTTTATAAATTATGGAGGAACTAGTTTCCCCCAAAACCAACTCTTATTTAAGTACGAGCTTTGGTTTGTCTTCTTTCTTTCAGTTTTTTTTTATTAAAATTGATTCATACATTTATTTGTACCTTTTATTTTCTTATGTTTGTTATTTTAAAAATGATTTAATTTTACTTTTTATTTCTTTTGTAATATTTTTTTTCTTTGATTTGAATTTTTGATATTTTATTTTGATTTAGTTTGAGAATATTATTTATTAATTTTTTTCAATTAAAATTTTAATTTTCGTATATCTTTTTGTCTAATTTTATTTGTGTTTGTGAATGCCTCTTTTTTATCATTTTTTTTATTAAGTTTTGATTTCCATATTTCTATTATTTTTTTTATATTTTTTTTTATCTTTTTGTTTTGATACTTTTTTTACTTTGACTTTGTATTATCTTTAGAAATATTCATTTTTTATATTTATATGTTTCAATTATCCGTTTTGATTATATTCTTGAATATTTATTATTATTTTTACGATTAATATATTATTTTTGTATTTATATTTAGTCTTATTTTTTATGTTTATTTTTTGATATTGGATTTAGTTTTAACTTTGATTTGATTCAGTAAGTTTTTGTATTCATTTTATTTGTTTTTGCATGTATTTCTTTCTTTTTTTTTTTTTTGTTGTTGTCTATTTTAGCCATGTTTATGAATGAATCTATCAAGTTGCTGAAATTTATGGAAAAAAATACAAGAAAATAAATCATAAAATCTATTAGCGGCCTAATTTGAAAATAACTATAATGATTATTTAATATATTAAGATTTATATTTTTGTTTTACTTTTATTTTTATTATTCTTAATTATATTCACTTGATTTTCCATGTTGACATAAATCAAATTATATAGATTTATTACTTTGATTTGTTCATATGTGAAAATATAATTATGGTAATATTTATAATTTATATTAGTACTATTGTTAACATAGTTTAATAAGTTTTGATTTAATTTTACTATTTTTTTATATTTATTAATTTTTTTCTATCTTAATTTTCATATTTTATATTAGACAAAATTATATAGGTTTATTCATCTATGTTTCATATGAATTACATGGAAAAGAAATGAGAAGATTCAAAGCGATTCAAAGATTGAAACTTTTTTGCACTGTGTTTGGCAACAAAAAATATAGGAGCAACAAAAGGATCAAGAGATTTTAAGATTTTTATATTAAGTTTTTAATTGATCATATTATGAACTTTATAATAGGTTCATATGTGAAAAATTGATATAAAGAGAGAGCCGTAGAAGGAAAATATCTAAATTCAAATATTAAGTCATCATTGCCCTTTACCCGAAATTCTATAACAATTGAATTCAAAATATAAAATGTAATTAGGAAATTATCTGAAATATTATGTCATCAATGTTGCCTTTTATCCGAAATTCTATATACAATTTATAAGTTAAACTGTTAAATATGAACTACATATAAAGCATATAGAGTATATTTTAAAAAAATAAATCAATGCTCAACTCTTTCATACTCCTTTTCTTTCAAAAAAAAAAAACAAAAAACAACTCTTTCATACTCCTTATTCAGTTTTAAACATATATGTCTCATGTCCCACTAAAACTTACACTTTTGGTAAACTTGATTGCACTTTGATCAATCTTTTAAAGAAAAAATAATGATTCTAATGAAAATTAAAAATAATAATTTATATCATGATTAATAATATTGTCACTAATAATTATTAAAATTTTATTAAAATAATTATTTTTTATTTAAATTATTGATCCAATTATAATTAAGTTGCCAAAAATGTAAATTTTAGTGGGATGGATGGTGTATATACTATAATTTAAGCTTTTAATAATCTATTGTTAAAAGTAAATTATTTTTGTTTGCTAGATGTAGTTTTCAAGGTGGTCACTATTATGTTTATCAATATATATATATATATATATATATATATATATATATATATATATATATATATATTAAAGTTGGTGAGGATAGCTAAGGTGTTGCCATGTGGATAAGTCATGGAAGAAGCTTGAATTTGGTGATGCCACATCAACACTACCCTCTTAAATAAGTGATTTTTTATTTTTTTTTCTATTTGCTAATAGTATTAGCTAATAATATTAGTTACTATATAGGGTAACTATTATAGTTAACTATAATAGTAACTATTACTAATAATAGTAATAGTTAACTATATTATTTAAGTACTATAGTTAAGTATTACTATTATTAGTAATAGTTACTATTATAGTTAACTATAATAGTTACCCTATATAGTAATTATTACTATTATTAGTAATAGTTACTATAATAATTACTTTATATTCTTAATATTGTTAAACAAATAACAATTGACTATTTATTAATAGTTAACTATCATTATAATTAATATTTATATTTAACTATTATAATTAACTATTAAATAAACTAAAAATTACTATTAATAGTATTAGTTAATCATAATAGTTACTATATATATATATAAATTATTACTATTAATAGTATTATTAGTTAATCATAATAGTTACTATATAAGTTAACTATTATTATTAATAGTATTAGTTAATCATTATACAATAAATGTTAATATTTAATATTAATATTACTCGCTCCGTTCGAGAGTAAGAGTCCTACTTTCTATTTTTGTACATCACTCTAAAAGTCAATTGCCTAAAAGGACAAATGATGAGAAAGAATGACTAGTGTTTTGGACAATTATACCCCCAACACACTTGCAATGTTTACCAATTTTCTATTGTGTCTTTAATAAATGTGCACAAACAAGGTAGGACTCTTACCCTAGGGCGTATGGAGTATTAATTAATTATAATAGTTAATATATAGGTTAATTAAAACTATTAGTATTATTAGTGAATAATAATAGTTATTATATATGTTAATAAGTACAATTAATAATATTAGTTAATTATAATAATTATTTTAATTATTACTAAAAAATTAACACAATTTTCCTAAATTTATAAGCAAACATTTTAATTCATATATAATATAGTTATATCAAAAAAGTTATTATGTTACATTACTAAATAAAATCATAAAAAACAAAATTCAAAAAAATAGTAAATTAGTTTCCCGTGCAAAGCACGGGTTACCCACTAGTTCTACTATAATGATAATTTGAAATATGCATGATTATATTTACAAAAATCACATGTGAGAAAATGACATTAAACGTCATTTAAAAAGAGTCCATTCATTTCTAATGAAAATCGTGTTTTTAATTAGCGGTGTTACATTTTAAACTAAATCATGTGATATCAACTACATAAATTGAAAAACTAGAAGACTTAATATGCTAATATTATACCGTGGGTTATCATATATTTTCAATTTCAAGTCTTTTGTATTGTTTAATATTTTTTGTTTCACACTTAATTAATCTATTTAATATAATAGATGTTTTGGTCAAATTTAGCAATTCAACTTAAAGGAAAGGAATTGGGTATAATGGAATGTAATTTTAAAACAATTCAAGAATAAATGAACACGGAGTTTAACGAGGAAATCCCTTGAATAACTTGTTCGCCTGCATAAAACCTCAAAGATGAATTATTATTAGTAGTGGTGATGAACAATGAGAAGAATAAGAACAAAAGCTCAAAGTAATCGTAATGGTGTGTGTGTGCATTACAAATTGCGTGGAACTATAAATAAGAGAACAAGCATAAACTTGCTAGCGGGGCCATGTATCTCAGAATGTTTGTTAGACCATATCCTCTTTGCCGTTGATAAGAGTCATTTGTTGGACTTAGTCTTTGAGTCTAATTTGGTCACATGTAGTTTAAGAATCGTGTCCCACTACTTGCATTGTGTTCCTGAAAAATAGGAGAGGAAACATTATTCAAATAAAATATATTTAATACATAAGGATACCTGTTAGTCGTATAGTGGCAACTTGAAGGTTCAGGATGCAGGATGATCTAAGCAAGTTGTAGTCTCCAAGATGTTGAAACAGTTCAGTTTTTTATCCCCAAACAATTGCCCCCAATTTTTGAATTTAAAGGAGAATTTTTAAAGTCGAAAATTCATTTTAGCAACTTATACGTGGACGGTTAGGGGTGAATTTGTAGGAGTCTAGGGTCTAGGCACTTGAGTTGGGCTAGGAATCTGGAACCGTCTAAATCTCTGCCTTTAAGACGTCTAAATCTCCCGTCTTCTTCATTTACACAGCATAAGGAATTTCCCCCAAATCATTCTGGTGAGTTCTTATTTTCTTTTTCTTTCTTGATTTCTAGGGTTAAAATGGTTAAGACTAAGAAAAGCACTGGAATTCCAGAAGGTTTTAGATGTCTAGGATTAATCACTCATCCTGACGAGGAAAGTTGCCAGTTTTCTTCATCTGACGTCGAAACCCTAAAGAAAGCCTTTCTTGCCAATGCTGAATTCTTGGACCCAAATCCTTCGTTTTCATCTGATTTCGTTTCTAATGAATGGGTTTGCTTCTTTTAATACCCTTTTGCCCTAGGTCTGAATTTCCTTTTTCCTCCTGTCATTACACGTTTCTTTGAATCTTCTAAATTGGCTTACACCCAACTTATGCCTGTTGGTTGGAGGGCGCTGATAGCCTTAGGAAGGTTAAGTGAAGAGACTGGGTTAGAGGTTGGTCTTGAGGAATTGGCTTTTTGTTATGTTTTGAGGGCTCATGGGAATTCTAGGTATGGATTTAGGGTTAAGAACAAGGCTTACAGTTTGGTAATTGAATCTGTTGATGAAGATAGGGGTTGAAAAAACAGGTTTTTCTATGTAAAGAAAAGTAGTCTGGAGGGAGGTGAAGGATTGGTTTCTGAATGGAATAGTCAAGGTAGTTGTGCTTTTGTTTCTTTTCTGGGCTTTTTGGTTTTCAAAAATTTGAACACGCTAATCTTTCTTCTTGTAGTCACCAAGTTGGAGGAATTATTTCCCAAGAAAGCAGACACTTTGGCCATAGTGGAGAAGATTTGTGCTTTACCACTAGTTAGGCGCAAGTTTGTTCAGCCTATAGTAAGCTCAAGTGGTGAAGAGGAAAATCCAGAAGATACTCAGGAGGCTTCAGGGTGCGCACATAAGAAGTCATCAGGTAATTCTTGTACTTTGAACTTAGCTTTGTAGCTCTGGGATGTTGATTTCTTTCAATTTCTGCAGTTACTCGTTCTCAGACAGGCTTCGGAGCTAAGGATTTAATGGCTATGGTTTGGGGTGAGGTGAAGGTTGAGGGAAGTAAACCTCCAGTGCCCAAGATGGATGTAGGTGAAGATAAGTTAAGCAAGAAGAGAAAAGCCAAAGAGATTGTAGATATGGAAACTGCTGTGCCAGTTGAGAGAATGTATGAGAAGAAGGTAACTTTTGACTCTACCCAACTTGAATTTGATTTCTGTTTAGCTTGACTCTAACTCGGTTTTGTTTTCAGGTTGTCAAGGCAGTTGGGCTCTTGGTTAGTGAGGTTCGAGTGTGGAAAGAGAAGGCGGAGGCCTCTTTTAAGAAGATGTATGAAGCTGAGGAGAGGGCTAAGGTTGCTGAGAAAGAGTTGGATGAAAAGGACAAAGAGGTTAGAGACATGACTCTAAGGCTAGTGAAGGTGAATCAGGATCATGCCAAGGAGATGGAGTTCCGGCAAAGCCAGTGTATGAATGATGCTGCCAAGTCCTTGTTCGAGATGAGGATACAGATGATCAAAGAACACCAGGCTGGCAAGCATTCTGAATGGAACCTGGATGAGGAGTATGAAGCCCTGAAGAAAATCACTGGTGAAGCAGTTGACGGTGAAGAAGTTACTTCCAAGGTCCCCATTGCTGACAAGGGAGAACAGGTTGGCGAGAACCAAAAGAACAAGGTTGATGGGGCTACCTGAAAGGTAATTCTCTATTTTTTGTTTGTCCTGCAGGGAATGGTGTCAAAAAACAATTTCTTTTTATGTTTTTAGTTTTATCAACGAGGGGGATGTCCTCGGAAACAATTAGATAATTTAGGATGTAATGGTTTTTGGACAAGTTCCATGTTGCACTGTGGTCTACTCATGTCTTGTGATAGCATGGGTTAGACTTTTTGGATGTTTTTGTTTAAAATAGTTCAGCTTGTTGAACTTTCCTTTGTTATTTTGGTTGTAAAAACTGTTGGATTTCTAAAGGTGATGTTACACCTTGTAAAAGGTTATGGAGTAGAAGTAGATTAGAAATGCAATTAGTAAAAGTTGCATCATAAGTATGATTTTTGAAAGGTAGTAGTTTAGAAAAATGTAGTAAATCTATGCTACCAGTATGAATGGAAAGATGTTTTGACCTTTAAACTTTTGTCTTTGGTAACATGTTGATGTCACGACCAATTGTAAATAGCTTGGGTTCACAAATTGTCTAAGTGGAAGATGGTAATCAATATGTAATAAATACACTAGCCAACTTACAACTCAAACAAATGTGAAAAGCGTGCGCACGGGCGAAGGTGTATGAACCTTAAACTTAAGAAAGATGTACGATCTTTAAACCTTTGAAAGGTGAAAACCTTTAGAACCTGAGTACAAACTCTGAGAAAAGGTGCATAAGATTTAACATCTAAAATTGCTTACTTGAATTATTTGAACATGTTGAACTTTCATCTAGTATTTTGACAGCAAGTTGACTACTTTCATCTTAAACAGCTAGATTGGTATTTCAGCAAGTCCTTTGAGCATGTTGTTCATGTTGACCTAAGTTGGAATTTTGAATTGCATTGCAAAACAAACACATGTTAGGGGTGGCTAACACCCCTCCGGTGCTTAAGTCAGTAAGTGTTCAATAAAGATAAATAAATTGAAATAACAAAATTGAAATAAAGCTTAATTAAATCATACCTGGTTTTTCGGAATTGAATGGGCAAACAACAACTTACATATAATATGCTTTAAGATGGATTGCATTCCAACTTCTTGGTATTCTTGTGCCATCCAAGGTGAAGATCCAATATGCACCCTTACCAGCTTCTGCATCAACTAGGTGGGGACCTTCCCACTTGGTTGCAAGTTTGCCTGCATTTAGTTCCCTTGTGTTCTGAAAAACTTTTCTGAGCACCATGTCTCCAACTTGAAATCTTCTAATGCGCACATTCTTATTGTAAGACTTGGCGATTCTCTGCTGATATGATGCCATCCTGATTTTAGCTAAATCTCTGAGTTCGTCAATAGTATCAAGATCTTCTGCAAGTATAATCTGGTTGTCTTCTGGAGTTATTAAGCCATATCTTGCCGTTGGGATGGAAAATTCTACTGGAATTACAGATTCAGTTCCAAAAACCAAGGAGAAAGGAGTTTGGCCGGTTGCATTCTTAGGAATTGTTTTATCTGCCCATAATACCATTGATAATTCTTCAGCCCATCTTCCTTTCTTCTGATCAAGGCGTTTCTTTAGGTTGTTCACGATCAACTTGTTGCTGGATTCTGATTGGCCATTAGCTTGAGGATGTACCGGTGTAGATGTGATCAACTTGATTCCCCATCTTGTACAGAAATCTTGAGTTTTCTTGCTGATGAACTGGGAACCATTATCACAAATAATTTCTGAAGGGACATCAAACCTGCTGATGATGTTTTTTTTTCAAGAACGAAATCACTTCTTTATCTCTAACTTGAACAAAAGCTTCAACTTCTATCCACTTTGAGAAGTAATCAGTCATAGCTAACATAAACACTTTTCCCCCAGGTGCTTTAGGAAAATTTCCAACAATATCCATTCCCCACTGCATGAAAGGCCAAGGTGATAGTATAGGATGAAGAGGCTCAGCAGGTTGGTGCAGGATGTTGCTATGTCTCTGACAAGCATCACATTTTTTTAACATATTTGATTACATCCTGGCGCATAGTTGGCCAATAGTACCCTGTTCTCAATGTCTTGGAAGATAGTGACTTGCCCCTAGAATGATTGCCACACTCACAATCATGTAGCTCTCTTAAGACCTGTTCAGCTTGTTGGGGCTCCAGGCATCTCATGTACAAACCTGTAAATGACTTACGGAACAGTATATTATCAATTAATATAAATCTTGATACCTTTATCCTGAAAGCTTTTGCATTCTTGAGACCTTGTGGCACTGTCCCATCCTGTAGAAATTTTATTATGGGCAGTGTCCAAGATGTCTCATCATTCAAGGAACTAGCTGATGTATCAAGTTGGTCATCCACTTGGTTTGTTTCAGGTTGATCTATTGCAGGATGTGGATTATAGGTATAGCATTGTTCAACATACTCCTGCAACTTGAGCCCAAGTTGGCCAATGCGTCAGCTTCATCATTTTCTTCCCTTGGGATTTGTTGGAAGGTAAATTCTTCAAACTGTCCAGCCAATGATTTAACATGCTGCAAATAACTTGACATCCTGGTATGCTTAGCTGTATAATATCCATTGAAGTGGTTAAACAGCAACAAGGAATCACTATAGACATTCAGGAATTTAACATTTAAGTTTAAGGCAGTAACCAAACCCATAATGAGGGCCTCATACTCAGCCTCATTATTTGTAGCTTTGAACTCGCAAGCCACAGCTTGAGGAATCAGTTCTCCTTGGGGTGATCTCAAGACTATGCCCAAACCTGTACCTGTTAGTACCCAACCTGAAAATGAGTTATTAGACATTCTATAACTCACAGGGACCTCCCAGGTATTTACGAACTGCGCAGGACTTATCCAGGATTTCCCGAAAAGCCCAGATAAGAAGATATTGACGACCTAATTGGATGAGGCTGCAAAGATAGACGTTATCTCATCATCCTCCAGAGTCCAGATTGATCAGAGCCTCGGTAATTGTGTCAATCTCTTGGACCAGGCGGCCACATCGCCGGCCGGGCGGCCACTCCTTCCAGGTCAACTTTTCTTATAAATAGGTGACCTCAGCTCATTATTTCGAGACACAATTCTCTCCCCCGAGTTCTATAGCCTAAACTAACGGCAGAACTCTCTTTCCAAGACTTTCTAGCAATCCCGAAGGTCCGGCGAATCCGCGCAAGAGATTCGACTTCGTTCTTGTCAAGATTGGTGAGAATTTGTCATGTTTTCTTAGTTTAGATATGATTTATGCTAGTTTCATCATGTTTATACATCTATATTCATATGATTCATAATGTGTTCTTCATGTTCTTACTAGAATTCATAATATGCTCTATGTCTAGGGTAGCGATCTTCATGCTTATGTGTTTATTTCATACATGTTTCATGATATTATTATTATTATGCTAGATCTACGGCTTATCCCATGCATAACATGCTAGATCTAATGTTTTAATCCCTACTCATATTGTATAGCCGATGATGATCCACGAGATCTAGGAACTACTTCTAAACCCTAAACTTTAGGTAAATATTCCCATGATCAGTAAATCTCCAATGATGAATATGAGGACTACACATTGATCTTATCAATGGTATAATCATTATTCTAGGATGTGATCATCTTGTATGATTCTTTCTCCTCCCCCTTCATTATGCATGATCCCACTTCTTCTCTCTATTCCGATTATGTGCGAACTACGCTGACCTGAGCTTCTCATCACGAGAAGAACGTAGGCAATCTTCGGATCCGGTCTCAATCACTAACACATTACTAACACATTCATCATGATAGAAAGTCCGACTTCTCGAGCGATAGGAGTGATAACTTGATATTCTTTTCTTGTCATAACTTGACCCCCAAACCCTCTCTGTTAGCTGTTTGTCAATGTTTTAGCTCAATAAAAACAACGTGGCGACTCTTAAAAAATTTAAATGCCAATTTGAATATCCTAATCCCATAGAAAAGATAAATAAAGATAAATAAAAGAAAGACTTCCCGTGCGTCGCCCGCATTCGAAAATGGGTATTCACAGTGGCGACTCTGCTGGGGATTAGCTTTGAACATCTTCAAACATAGAGGGGTCAAACTTTCGTCAATATCATGATTGTACTTACTTTTTATTCCCCCCTTGTACTTTATCTCTTGTACATATTTGCTTCCCTTGTACTTTAGTGCGTTAATATCTTAACTGTTCCCTATTGTACCCTTTTTAACTGTTTTGCATTGCATACATGTAAATACAAAAAAAAAACTCTCTGTTTTCTCCCTAAAAAAATAACTAGTTTTGTCCGCACACTACCACTAGGTCCGTGTCACACTGCACACCCTACTGGATACTCTGCTGAGTGTACAGATTTTGGTGATCCTGTCGCCTCTATGTTCATAGCACCCGGGCTATCTAACTCACTGTTTTCACTTGTGAAGCAGTTGAGGTTAATCCCTTGTTCATTTCGAAACCATGCACTCACAGGGTCTAGGACACTCCAAAGTTGACCGGTTGGTTTGACTAGCTTTTCTTTATAGACAATTAACGTGTCGTTCATGCCGTCATCCGTTAAGTCTTTAATGAGCCGAGATCCTTCGAGAGAAAAAGCAAAAAAAATGAAAAATTCCCTACAAGGGTGTGCATATGGTAAGCCGAGTGATACTTTGTACAAGGATCTCAACTCGTTAAAAACTTAACGGAAGTAACATAAATGTTACGTTAAATGCCTTTAAACAAGGGTTAGTCACTAGGATCCGTTAGGTCGGTGGAAGTCGCTTGCCCTATAGGACCCTCGCCCAAATTGTCCGTTTGGGAGGTGCAATACAGGTGAAAAACGAGGGGTCTATAGACGTAGTGATGACCTCCACTGATCCAGGTTTTGTAGATAGTAACCCAAAAAAGGGGTACCCCTTCCAACCATTAGGACTAATAATACATTGTTTTGTAAATAACAAAATGAGCCTTGTCCCGTCCTAAACCTCTCGTCCGCTACCTCTACAGAGAAGCAAGTTTGGGTCCGTTCCGGTGGTCGTCTTCAACGGTCAAGCCTTCCGCAAGCTCAGTCTTCTATCTCTGCATCAACAATGTCTCCATCATCAGAGCCTACTACTCCTAGTGTCTCCATTCCGCCAGTCTCCACTGCTGCTGCCGATCTAGAGATCGCCGCCAGTATCAAGCCCTCGGACATTCCGCCACCTCTCCATGCTTTCTTCACCAACCTCATGCTACAGATCTCTAAGCTTGAGGATCGAAGCAAGTCTCTAGAAAGGGTCAACCAAGAGTTCAAAGATCATCTTCATACTGAAATGAAGAAGAAAGGTGTAGCAACTAGTTTCCATAATGGGGAGGCTATTCTTATCGAAGACGAGACAGTGCCTGTGACTTACCCTGTCAATGATGATGCTATCCCTCTCAAAGTGCCCAACTACCAAAGGGTTCCGCCTCCTGATTTTGGTACTAAAGCAACCTCCAGCAAGGGTCCATATGAGCGGTCACCAGAATTGATGGGTAGTTACTTGTCCTCTACCACGTTGCCACCACCTTCACTACCGTTGAGCATCAGTGCCGCCGTACCTACAATCTCTACTGCTCCTCTCGCTACTCAAGCCTATGGTAGCACAGACTTCTCCAATCACCCTCTAGTGGTTGCCATGCAAGAACAGATTCGCAAGCTATCCGACACGGTCTCCAAAAAATCCGCTCCGATAGTCAAAACCATTGACCCAAGCAATGTGGGTGCTCTACCTAGAGATATCAAGATGCCTAAGGTCTCTATGTTCCATGGTATTACTTGTCCCAAGACTCATCTTGACAGTTATGTGCTAGCCATGAGAGCTCGTGACTGCACCAACGAGCAAATGGCCCGAGTCTTCCACACCACCTTTGACGGAATCGCTCTCCGTTGGTTCTTAAGTTTGGATCCCTCCGAACGAGAGACATGGGAACAAATCACCGCTACTTTCTACGAGAAGTATTAGTCAAACCTAGATTGGCATGTAAACCGTACCGATTTAGAGAACAGAATGCAGAGGCCCGGCGAGCCTATCTATGACTTCTACAAGAGGTTTTAGAGAACACAATGCAGAGGCCCGGCGAGCCTATCTATGACTTCTACAAGAGGTGGAATCACAAGTTAGCAGAATTTGAATACCCTCCTAAAGCAAAGGAACAAAAGCAAATCTTCTTCAAATGCTTGTTGCCCGAGCTTAGGGTGGCGATTGACAATGGTTACTTTCCTGATCTGCGAGAAATGGTCGATGCTGGGGTCAGACATGAAGCCAACATTACTGGTGTTGTTAAAGAAACTGCCAAAACGGGAAACTCTTCCTTCCGCTACAAAGCTCCGACAAATACCGCTCCTAGATCTAAAGAGGTCACCGGTCAAGTAAGCATGGTCCAAGACAACTCCACCTTTGATGTCCAAGTAGTTACAAACAGCTTTCCCCGAAAGGAAGATCACTTCGACGACTTCGGCATGCCTACTAGCAAAGTCTTTGAGGTATTGATAAAGAAGGGCTTGATCAAGCCACTTGAGAACTATGAACCATTCAACAAGAAAGCCATTCTTGATGTAACCAAGTTTTGCAAGTATCATAAGCACATCAGACATGTCACCGACGACTGCATCCAACTCAAGTGTGCCATCCAAAAGCTTATAGCCGATGGAAAAATAGAGAAGCCTAAAGGTCCAAACACCATAGCAAACCCGCTACCAAATAATGGAGGTGTGAATACGGTCAATGCCGACAAGATAGGCTTGCTAGAGATGATGGACGCCTTCGAACAATTACAAATCACCCTGGATCTCATGTACAACGGCCTGATAGCAATGAGGATGATTCAACCGTTAGAAAGATACCATCCCCGCCCGGACAGCAATCAAGAAAGGTTTTGTGATTACCACCAAGTCACCGGTCATGACATTGAAGATTGTTTCGCTCTAAAGACTCTTATTCAAGAACTCATACATAATGGTCAAGTAGAGGACCCTAGAGAAGCACTCATTAGAGTTAGAAACGAGACAGACCTCTCCAATCTGACCGAAATGACTGTGGCAGATGGTGAGGCACCCGATGTTGACTCAGATTGTGCTTCAGAAATTATTAATGATATTGATTTTCCTTAGTACTCTCTGTCATTATATAATCTATCTACAAACACCGCATGCTCATCATCCCCCGACAACTTCGTATCCATGATCGAAGACCAGACAAACAATGTCGATCCAAGGACATTGGTCTCGCCAATGGTTGACAAGTTGAAGAATTGGTGCACATATGGTGGGCCCATAGCAACGACAGACTTCATGATCGAGGAGCTTGGACTGACTGATCCCCCTATAACATCCCCTACCGAGTCTCTTGTTAGCTCACCAAAGTCGTCTAGGTCATCTAGGTCCAACGTCTTTACCTATGAATTCGAGTCTTCTTCCAAGTCTAACGACCTCACGTCAGAAGACTATGAAATGGTCGCTAACGCTATCTTTCCCTTCGCTCTAAATGAAAATCTCGACCTTTCCGAGTATCACGCCATAGCCGCTCTTATAAATGATAAATTAACTAATCAATCTAATGATATACAAATAGTTAATAACGATTCATTAAAAAATGCAGACACAGACAAACTTAATAATGAATACATCCTAGAAATCTCAGAGCAGGTTATGAATCAAAGGGAAAACCGAGCCCATGCTGCCGATGAGGTGTTAACATGTGTGAATCTGGGGACAGACAATGAGCCAAAGGAAACATAGATTGGAAGCTTCTTTCAAGGCGAAGAGAGAGAAGCACTGATTGGGTTACTCAAGGAGTATGTCGATGTATTTGCATGGTCTTACAAAGATATGTCGGGGCTGGACAATTCCATCGCAGAGCACAGAATTCCGATAGCGCCAGACACCAAGCCGGTAAAACAAAAGCTTCTCCGCATCAAGCCAGAATGGTCTCTGCAAGTGAAAGAAGAAATTGAGAAGCTACTCAGAGTGGGTTTCATAAGGGTGATTGAGAATCCGACGTGGTTATCAAACATCGTTACAGTAAGGAAGGCTAATGGCAAAGTCAGAGTTTGTGTGGATTTCCGTGATCTTAACAAAGCAAGTCCTAAGGATGATTTTCCGCTTCCCAACATCGACATGCTAGTAGATGCAACGGCTAACTACGAAGTCTAGTCATTTGTGGATGGTTTCGCCGGGTATAATCAGATCAAGATGGCAAGGAAGACCAAGAAAAGACTGCTTTCACCACACCATAGGGAATATACTGCTACACCGTAATGCCATTTGGGATTAGAAATGCTGGGGCTACCTATCAACGGGCTGTGACTGCCTTATTTCACGACATGATTCATAAGGAAATTGAGGTCTACGTAGACGACATGATTATACATTCCAAAGGTTCCAACGGTCAACACCTAATTGACTTACAGAAGTTCTTCAACAGACTGAGGGAACATTCCATGCGTCTGAACCCTGCTAAGTGCACGTTCGGAGTTGTTCGAGGAAAAGTGCTAGGATACATAGTCACGGAACGCGGAATAGAAGCCGACCCAAGAAAGATTCAAGCAATTATGGATATGAAGCCACCCCGTACAGAAACTGAGGCCAAAGCATTTATGGGAAGACTACTGTATATCAGTCGATTCATCAACCAGTTGACTACAGTATGTGAACCGATCTTCAAGCTAATGAAGAAATCCGCCAATGTCGAATAGAATCACGATTGCCAAAAGGCCTTTGAGTAGATTAAAAGTTACCTGGTGAATACCCCAATCCTACGTCCGCCACACAAGGAGAAGCCGCTACTGCTATACTTAACGGTAACAGACACCGCCGTCGGAGCCATGCTGGCACAAGAAGCCAAGGATTCTCGGATAGAAAACGCCATATACTTTGTCAGTCGGAAGTTACAAGGCAGTGAACTCAACTATTTAGCATTAGAAAAGACATGCACTGGAATGGTATGGGTAGTTTCCAAGCTCAAGCATTACATGGTATCTCACCCCATATGGCTAGTATAAAAAATGGACCCGATCAAGTACTTGTTTGATAAACCATCAATATCCATGAGACTCGCCAAGTGGTCAGTATTTTTGGGAGAATTCGACATCACTTATGTTCCAAGAAAGGCAATTAAAGGGAGAGCTATGGCAGACCAGTTAGCAGATTCTCCAAGCACCGAAGAGCGAGGATCGGACCCCGATTTCTGGACGATGGTATTTTCGAGATGGAAGCTGCGGACAAATGGCATCTATTCTTCGACGGGGCCGTAAACAAAAGAGGCAATGGAGTGGGGCTTCTTCTAGTTGATCCTAAAGACGAACACACTCCAATAGCAATAAAGTTAAACTTTACAACCACCAACAATGCTGCTGAATACGAAGCATGCATAGCAGATTTAAAAACAGCCATAGAGCGAAATGTAAAAGAGTTGGAGGTATACGGTGATTCGGCTCTGATTATAAACTAGACGGCAAATAAATGGAAGACTGTGGACCCCTACTTGCAGTTATACCAAGTTTACATGGATGAACTAATCGGACAATTCCGAGAAGTCACATTTCACTATCTCCCACAAGACAGAAACAGATTTGCCGACGCACTCGCCACCTTGGCGTCGCTGGTAGAAATCCCTGAAGGGAGATCAGTCAAGCCTTTCAGAGTTGGCCGAAGAGAAAACCCTGCATATTGTTGTGAAATCCAAACTCAATCAGAGGCAGTTGAAGATCAGTGGTATGCGCAAATTTACAAGTTCCTTAAGCATGGGGAGACCTCATTCGAAGGAAACGTTAAAGCCAAGAGCCTTCAAGCGCTAAAGAGGCTAGCAGGGCAGTTCGTACTACTAGATAATGCTCTATACAAGAGGCACTATGACGGTATCCTACTTTTATGTGTGGGAAGTAAGAAAGCCGAAACCATCATAGAGGAGGTACACAATGGGTTATGCGGCCCGCATATGAATGCAAGAATGCTCCGACAGAAGATTACTCGCATGGGATACTACTGGATCACCATGGAGACAGATTGCATCCATTGGGTCAGAAAATGCCACAAGTGTCAAGTATGTTCCAACTTGAACCACTTTCCACCTCACGACCTCTACAGTATGACTACTCCTGGGCCATTCGCAGCATGGGGCATTGATATCATCGGTAAAATTCATCCCGCAGGAAGCAACGGTCATAAATTCGTACTAGTGGCTGTGGACTATTTAACCAAATGGGTGGAAGCCCAATCTTACAAGGTGTTGAATTCCAAGAAGGTAGCGCAATTCATCAAAGAAAATATCATGTGCCGCTATGGTGTCCCGAATTTGATTATATCAGAAAATGGTAGCCACTTCGAAGCAGAGACAGCCCGATTACTCACTGAATTCAAGATAGAAAAGAAGAATTCCTCCCCGTATTATCCTCAGACCAATGGAGCAGTCGAAGCAGCTAACAAGACCGTCGAGCAGATTATCAGAAAAATGGCCATGAGAGGAAGGGATTGGCCCGACAAGTTACCCTTGGCACTCTGGGGCTACAGAACATCGGTACGCACCGCCACCGGTGAAACTCCTTACGCTCTTACATACGGCATGGAAGCAGTCCTACCCATTGAATTGGAAATACCATCCTTAAGGGTGTTGCTCGAGAATCAAGTAAATGAAGTAGAATGGCTTCGTAGTCGCTATGATCAATTAGCTACTCTCGACAAAAGGAGACTCAAAGCTATAGAACACTTCAGAGCCTATCAGAGAAGGACTACAGATGCCTTTAACAAGAAAGTGAAACCGATAGACATTAAAGAAGGAGATTTGGTGCTCAAAGTACGCCTCCCGAACAAGTTCAATCCCTTGGGTAAGTGGGCTCCCACATGGACTGGTCCTTATATCGTACAAAAGATCTTCTCTGAAGGCGCCGTTAGAATGGCAGATTTGGATGGAAATCAGTTCAAGGAACCAGTCAACATCAGCAAGCTCTGCCGCTACTACAACTGACCACCACGGTCTGTCTCCACAAACGGTACTCTCCATCAGCACTCCTGCTCTCCATCAACGGTCTTCTACAGCGGTCGCCCCCTTGTAAAAAATTATTATTAGTCTCCCTACTTCCCCTCTTCTATCTTCCCTTTCTACAATCAGAAATGAACTACGGTGACCTCAGCCTCTTAGCCCTACTTGTAAAAAGGGAACGTAGGCAACCTTCAAAGGTGCGGTCTCAAAAATAAATAAAAATCCAAATCTGGTTTGAGCAAAATTTCAAATAAAGCAAACAATATGTTTATAACTAAAGCGAAATCTCTATTTCCACAAGTCACTACACGTTAGCATTTAGTTGATGAGTCTAAGCTCGAAAGAACCTGCGAATAAATAACCTACTTTGAAATTTAAATAAACTAAAAATAACTAAAATCTAAACTATGTGTCTGCAACAACTGTAGTTGGATACTCGGAGTCATCCCTCTTCTTCCTCTTCCTCATCCCTCCTCGGTTTCTTGTCTCTTCGTCCACGTCTAGCCTGTCTAGTAGGATCTTCAAATAAAGCCTTCCTAAGTTGAGTCACCCCACTTGGGCCTTCTCTCTCTCTTTTCCTCTCAGTAGGTGCTAGTTGAGCCAACTCGGTCTCCAACTCCTGTTGTACATTCTCATCCTCACTCAAGCGTCTGCTCGAGACATAAGGGACCATCGCCCCACGTCTCAATCTTCTCAGAGTCCGTCCCATATTCCCCAAAGTCGTCTGATACCAGTCCAAGTATTCTCGAGACAGAAGTATGTCACGTGGTCGCTGTATACAGAGAGTGCTGGGCATGAGATCATAAGACCAACATCTCTCCAAAAGCACTGCAACCCCGTTATTCATGGGAAGTATTTTGTCAGTGACCTTTCTACAAGTCTCGTCCCATAAAAAGGGTATAATCTGAGGCATCCCGTACTTACGGCACACCCGCACTGCATAATAGTAAGTGGTTTCATCAAAGGCAGGGACGCGAATCATGCAGAGACCACTCTGAACCCACCGTGCTCTGATCACCCCCCAGTAAGGCAGTGTAGACACCCCGCCTTGGACCGCTCACCCCGATTGCACACTTGATTTTGTGTTTCTCCCTCTTTTAAGTGTTTTTTGTTAGTTTCTGTTACTTTGGTTAAGTTCTAGACGGGCTCCGTTAAGTCCAGGGACTAAACTGAATAATAGTTCTAACTTTCTAGTCCATTCTGTCAAAATTTGCCTTTCAGAGTCGCGCGCCTCCGCCCCTTGAGGCCAGACGCACGCGCCTTCCGCCTCCTAGGTGAGATGCACGCGCTTCTGGGGTGTGTCAGTTACAGATTCTGCCCAAGAATCTCTCCCTTACTCATTATACATGATTTTGCCCGGGAAAGATTTCTTGGAGACTTCGTTTGGCTAAAAAAAAACACACATTTTCAACTATAAAACCCCCTCCAATCCATCATTGGAGGGGACCTTTGACTTTGAACCTTGAATTCTAAAATCTCTCATTAAACTTTGGCATCACAACAAGACATTCTTTCACAAGTGTTCTACACCTTCTCAAGGAGTTGTCTTTGAAGATTAATATAGGTACAATTCTCTTCTACTTTATGTCTTAATTTTCTTCTTCTTTATGTCTTAATTTTCTTCTTCTTTATGTCTTCTTCTTCTTCTTCTTCTTCTTCTTCTTCTTTTTTTAATCAATGTGCAATCACCCAAAACCACTTGGAACATGACACCAATGGCTCTTTCATTACATTGAATTGGCCTAGGAGTTATCTCCCTACGTTCTAAACAATAAAACCCCTTTTTATCATTATTCAAATAGGAAGAACACGTTTATCTTTAAAGTGGATTATGGACAAACAAGACCGACATTGCTCGGGCGAAATGGGTGTTTAAGTACTTCCCATTTCGTAACCTAACCCCCGAACCCTTCATCCCAAAGAATCTCTGTTTTCGTAAATCAAACTTAGGCTCATAAACATTAGGTTTTCTTACGTTCCTAAAAAACGTGGGTGGCGACTCTAAAACACAACTAGACATCCTAGGATAATTCACCGCTCTAACCAAGCCGTGGTTTCCCGGGGTATCTATAGTGGCGACTCCGCTGGGGATTGCTTGAGGGTTAAACTTGTGTTTCTGTTCATAATTCACTTTTCTGGGCATTCTGGAAATTGATATGGGAAGCGCGCGCCTCGGACCTTCATGGTCCAAAGCGCGCGCGTCCTACATCACATTCCAGAATCGCCCGCCTTCCATGTGTTCTTCCTATTCTTCCTATTATTTCATGCTAACAAACACTGCAGGGGTTTCATTACACAATCAGGACCAGGGCAATCCCTTGAGTCCATAAGTTTCTGACAATCTGACAGGTCAGCCCAGAAGCGGGCGCCTCCCATGTACAATGCGCCATGCGCGCGCTTCCCACAACACCAGCCCGAGGCGCGCGCTTCTGGGCCAATTTCCAGGACAAGAACAGGTTTCAGGGACTGAATAGAACAGTGGGGTGTGGGCACAGTTGCCTGCATCAGAATAGAATTGGACCTTTGGACTGTCTTAATTTTTTGTTTAGTTACCGGTCACACGGGTGATTCGGGAGTTGTAATTTGCGTGCTTATGTGTTTTTATCTTTTTTTTTCAAAAAAAAAAATGGAAAATTTTGTCACGTGATAGACCTCACACTACATGCACATTACTCCTATGAATTGCTCACTATCGAGTCGCACAAGTCCATAACCCCAAACCCGTCGAGGCCCGTCCTAGAAATTTCAAGCTCCACCCGACCTTGACTCTTTCGAAGCGGTCAACCTCAGCCCGTGGCGTAGTTTAAGACTACATGCCGAGGGTGACCTTTAAGCCTCTCCTTAGCCGAGCACAAACCACACAATTCTAGTTAGGGTCTAACACTCCGTGACCAAGTCGATTTTCATGTACCGAGATTTCCCTAAGCTAATGTTTTCAAATCATACATGCCAACTTGTTGATACGGACGTAATAAAAATCCGTCCCCAAAAGTGGTTATTTTGGACGAAAATAAAAAATCCGTCCCCGCATGTATGCTTTACTACATTGATTTAGTTTAATCCCGATACATGTAGGATTCACAAACGTGATGGAATCCGATGAGTATATGGGACCGCGAGATGGTCTATATACTAGTGTGACGATTCCATTATCTTCTTAGAAACCCCAAAAGGGACCCCGTCCCCCCGACTTATAAAAATAAAAATAAAAAGTCTTTTTCTTATGTGGTTCGAGTCGTGTGCCCAATGTGTGTTCTCAACCTCTTCATGGACCGAAAGTGTGAACCAAGACTGACAAGGGCTACTTCTCTAATTATAGGTCCGATTGGTACTCTCCGCGTCTACAGGGACTCATCCAACAGGATTGTCCGTGAACCGATCACTCCAACAGCTTCTACATCATCAATGGCCGGCGACTCCAGCACCAACAACGCCATGACTCTCGAACAAATTTCTGCCATGGTTCAAGCACTCCAACAACAAGTCTCTACCCTTAACTAAGAGGCTGAAACCAAGGAAAACTTGTGGCAAGCTCATGTTGACAGCCAACAAGTGGCCCACGAGGCCGAGGTCGAACAATTGAAATCCAAGCTCCTCAAGCTCTCCAAGAATAAGGGGGTGAACGACAATGAGGAATACGAATGGACCCAAAGTTTGTTTGAAAGCCTATATGTTAGTGCCCGTACCAAAAAAGTGGGGGAGCCAAGCACCAACAACAACGACCACAAAATGGTCGATTCCATCATGTCCTATATTGATCAGAAATTTGACGGCCTCAACATAGGAAAAGGCTCCAACACAAGCCTTTTATCAGTCATCCATTCTCATGAGCACGATGGCCGCTCTCCCCGACAAGTTCAAAATGCCCGACATTAGCAAGTTCAAGGGCAACTCATGCCCGATGGCTCACATCGAGACTTAAATTTAGGCTATGGTTCCGAAGAAGGTCTCCCCAAAGGTGATGGCTCAATGCTTTCCTCTCACTCTCGAGGGGGCGGCAAAGGATTGGTATGCAACTCTCCCGCTCACTGTCCATCTTGATTGGGATACCGCTATACTTGCCTTCAAAAATCAATATCAAGGCAACACCACTCACCGGCCCATAAGGAAAGAGCTCGAGAACACCACTCAAAGAGACAACGAGTCCTTCATTGACTTCACAAGGAGATGGAATGACAAGCTCTCTGAAATTGTTGAGAGCCAAACACGAAAAAACAAATGGACATCTTCCTCAAGTGTCACAAGATTGATCTCCGCACCCACCTAAGTGGGGATTGCTACTCCTGTTGGATATTATGCCCTAGGCCCTTGAGAAATGCCTATGCGTTATATCATAGCTTCATTGTTATAGAGATAACAAACCTGATTATTATATCTTTTGCATGTTTATTATAATGATCATTGTCCCTAGCACTTATGAAGGGCTAGCATGAGTTTAATGGATAATCATATGATGGTTATAGCGCATAGGATGCGGATTAAACTTGTGGGTACATGTTGGAGAACAAGTACTGGATAGACCCGTTATGAGATTTATGTCATGATCAAATGTCATAATTAAATCTCATAATAGTTATATCATTTATCCTTAGACCTGAGATTATCATAGTCTTACACATGATGAACATTATGTTTGATGTATTATATAGGCTACGATTGGCATAATCGGATTCCTGTAGGGAAGAATGATAAGTCAAGATGGGATTTGTCCCTCTCTCAAGAGAGACATCTGCTTGGCCACTCGATGAGTGAGATTGATAATAGTGTACGGCCGTACCTAAATGAATTGAAGCGTTCAATGTTATTTGCTCATATCAATCTACTCGAGATCGAGAAAGCATTGGACAACATAAGTTGACGTGGATCATGACTTATGTCCAATATGATATCGTGTGACAAAGGGATTGTGATATGTTCTATAAGGTTACTTTGGGCTTTCAAAGTTATACTAATTGGGTAGTCATAATGGCTTGCTAGAGTCCGCTTATGACTTACGGGTTCTGACTCGTTCGGACTCGTTGCCAACTTAGTATAATCCTATTGGGTCACACACAATAGAACGGATTGAATAAGGCACAGAAAATGGGAAAAACTGGATCCTGCTGGAAGGATCCGTACGGATGGTTTGGGAGCCACCCAACCAATCCGTACGGATGGTTTGTCCAGACGGAAAACAGTTTGTTCAGATCTCTTGTTTGACAAGGAATTCTGATCCCAAAAGGAATTAGGTTTATACCCTATTATATATGTGTGCAGTCGGGTTTGAGAAACCTAATGGTTGATTTTAGAAATCATAACATGTTGTTTGAAAAAAAATTACACAAATATAGAGGGGATTATTAGTTTTGAGATTTAGAATCATCATAACTCAATAATCAATGAAGCAAAATAATTCTTACGAAGAAATCGTTTCTTCATCAAGCCTTGGGTCTAGCAATCCAGATCAAGAAGGTGTTCTTGATATCCGTTCGACGTGTGGATACCGATGGAGGGTGTTTCCTTTATCACCTCAAAGTCCGTGTTCATGGATTCGATCTTCAAGGGTATGTTTCTTTCATCTTGTATTTAATTTAATCAACATGCACGGATCCAGGCTCTTGGGTGTTTGATTTATATGTTTAATTCCGCTACGCATGATGCATCAAAACCCAACAGTGGTATCAGAGCCCCATTTGTTGTTGATTATTTTAGTATATCATGTTGAAATTGTTTAATTCGATTATATGATATCTACATGACAATAAGATGAATGCGTGATTTGAGTTTTATATATAAGATATAAAGGTTTATGAGCATGACATGGGGATTATGTGATTATTATATTGATTTGATTTATATGAATAATTGCATGTTGGGATTATCAATAAATAATTGGATTATGTGTATTGATAATTTAGATCTAATTTATATATATAATAAATTGTTTATTCATGATATTGATTAGATCTAATTAAATTCGTAATCTGTAAATTCATGTTTCAGTAATCTGATTATGTACTAACATGATATTGGATTTGGTCGAATTTCTGAAATTCTGAAAAACCTGGAAATATGGGATCCTACCAATGGATCTGTACGGATGGTTTGGATGATGCCAAACTGATCCGCACGGCTAGTTTGGAAATTCTCAGATTTGATTTTGTTTTCTGGTGTTCAGATTATTCTGTAAATTGTTTACAGAATTTGAATATGGAAACTGGAAACTGCTTTCAGACAGCTGGTTTTCGAAACCGTGTTTCCTGAAACAGTTTTCGGCCGAAGAATTCAAAAGGAATTGCAGAAATCAGAGTTCTAAAGAGTTTAGAACTGCTGTAATCTGTGAGATTAAGAGACAATGAAAGATCTTGAAACAAGTATCCAATCTATACGGGAATGTGGATGCCTTTTGGCTTAGTTTCAACCGTATAGAGAAGTTGCTTGGTTTCTTGATCTTAGCACGGAAATGTGGATGCCTTTTGGCTTAGTTTCGGCCGTGCGGTTTGTGCTTTCAATTTCAAGATGCTCTGTGGTGACCGGTTTAGAAAATTTCGATTCTAATCTTTTTCAGATGGCTGGTTTTGGAAACCGTGTTTCCTGAAACAGATTTAAGTTCAGAAGTCCAAACTGTTATTGAGATCAGAATCTTAAAGGAGTTTAAGATTGGCGTAATCTCAAAGTTTCAGAATTACCCCTATACAAAGTGCGAATCGTTTGCAAGAGAAGGAAACTATATTTGGATTAATTCATTGCATGGACCAATGGCAGGCTTACGCCTTGTTTCCAGGAATGCGAATGAAATATCCAATCTGTAAATTGTTTACAGATAATTTAGATTCCGTCCCCATTATGTTGCTTCATAATTAAATCATAAGATTTTGCTTCTGTTAATTAATTGGATTAGTTAACATCTTTATGCAAAGACTATATTATATTATGTTTGACATAATTAAATATATGATGCATATCTCTAAGCAAATAAACCTTCTTAAAACTTAAGTCAAGTGCCAATCCATTATTAAAACACTTGTGAGTACACCGGGTATTTTTATGTGGGCTCTGCCAAACCGAGGTGCATTAATTCTATCAGTGTATCAGCAAGATGAGGAATGAGAGTTTCCTATACGTTTAACGTGGTTTGACTTAATTATGCTATCAAAAGACAAAGTTTTGGGCCTAAGGCACAAGATGAGATTAAAACATGTTTGACATAAGATGTCTAAAAATCTCATAAAAGATCTAAGAGTCACATATGATGTGATTGATAAAGAGTTATCTACCTAAATAACTTGATTTTGAGCAGTCGTGCCCTAGCCGACTCAAAGTTGGGTGAAATACGGATCTTAGCCTACTTAAATTATATTATACAATTGTTGTATTTGAAGGTGTATAATTTAGTGGGAGTATTATGAAATACATTAAATGTCTCTAAATGATAATGGTATGAAATATATGTGTATATTTATTTGCATATTTCGTAGAATGTCTTAAACTATAATCATGTATAATTACTGCGATTGACCCCACTTTAAGAAGAATAAGATTAACTTCCATGATCTAGTCATGGGCTTAAGAATTGTTCTAAAGCAAGATCGGAAGTTATGAATTTTTAATAAATCATATTCCTAAGAAATCTAATGCCTTAAGGGTGGACAAAGACATTGATTAGAAACATGTGGATGATTCTATAGATGTCAATCGTCCTAAGACTTGCCATCATGTGTTTGGAACTTTAGAAGTATCTAAAACGTATGAATGCTTATGCGATAAACAATCTCGTAGGAAACGTTCCTACAAGCAAGAGAGGCAAATAAAGTTTGAGATTGATTAGAGCCTAACATTCATGTGATGAATGAAAGGTATGTTAATAAGTTCTCATGTTTTGAACATAGAGAAACATATTAATTACCTTAGTTGGCTTGGTTATCATGTTAGTTTGGAACTAACAAACGGATTTGATATCAATTCATAAGCGACATTTGATGTTTAAAATGCTATGTCTTAATATCAAATGGAAACATTCTCAAACTCTAAAGGTTAATAAGGACAAGGATTTAAGAGAAAGGCAAGACAAAAGTTGTCAAGCCTAAAAGGAAATATTTGTGGCAAAACCTAAAATCCAAAGATTGTAATTTGTACTTTGGCGATAGGATTGACCGTTGGTGAAATTACAATTTGAATTAAAAGATCAAAAGAAAGGGTAGTTGGACTACCACTTCAAGTATTTATGTTAAAATTCTACTTAAGGAAGGTAAAGATTAACCTATGTGGCAATAATGATGCAATGGTTGAAACATTAATCATAGGAACTTGCGAAGTGTCTTTACCTAATAAGTTCACATTTGTTTTGAACAAATGGTGCTATGTTTTATTTTAAGTAGAAATATTATTTTGGTTTCTTCATTACAAGATTATGGATATTTTCTATTTCGAATAAGAAAGTGTTCCAATAAATATGATTTGCTTTATTGTATTGCTATTATAAATGGGACTTTATATCCTTATCTTGGAAGAACAAAAAAAAAATAATAATGAGTATAACGTAAATAATGGAAATCTGAATCTAAGGGTGTAAGCGTTGCATTCTTAAAAAGCATTAAAGTCTATATCAAATGATAAGAAACACATATCTAAAATTTTATGGGATGGACTTTTAAATTCATATGATTTCGAATCATGTGATAGATGTGAATCTTAGAAATTGATCAAGACATCTTTTACTAATAGTAGTAAGAGGAAGTACTCTTTTGAACTTATACATTTTGATGTATGTAATTTATTAAAGTAACAATTCTAGAAAGGATTTCAACACCTCATGGCAAAAGTATTGATGTACTCTGATTAGATCAAAGTAATGAATATTTGAGCCTTGGACTCGATGAGAAATCTGCAGAAAGTCTGTAATTTAAGAAAACCAGAATCTGGAAACAGCAGCCGTACGGATGATGTTCAAGAAGTTTACAGATTGTCTGTAAAACACAGTTTTTAGTCTCATAATAAGTCAAACTGATCTTTAATTATCCTTCTGGATTATGTTCTGGAAACAGCTGCGCTTACACTAAATTGAGATTCATCTAAGGTGGTTCGACTGATGCCATATGAGATATGGAATGAAAGAAAACTTGGTTTGTCTTTCATAAAGATTTATGATGTGATGCTTTTGATAAAAGTGTTGTCTGGGAAAAAATCACACCTAAATCTTATAAATGTAATTCTATGGGATATCTTAATGATATTGATTTTACACCCTTTAAAGAGTACAAATCGTTTGTTACTCTAAATAGCACTTTCTAGATAAATCATTTATCTCTAAAGAACTAGTGGGAGTAAAATGTATCTCGAAGAGTTCGAGACCCAGAAAATGACATGGAACCTAAGATGGAAGTTGAATAAAGTTTCACAAGGAGTTGTGGAAATTCGTTCAAGTATACACAAGAAATTTGCATAACTGATAGGATACTATCTATAACTAGAAATATTGATTTCTCGTAATAAAAAGTAATTGGGAAGATATCATTGCGAATGATTGACCTATTACCTATCAAGATGCAAAGTCCTCTCCGGATTTAGATCAATGACTTGGAGTCATAATGTCTAAACGTGCAATCCATGTATCATAATCATGTTTCGAACTTGATTGTTCTACCCTAAGGCTTAAAAACCACAGGATAGAAAATGAGTTTTCTTGGAGAAAATGTACATGGGTCGCAAGGTGCATATTGATAAAGTACGACTAATTGAGTAAAGTTAATTCATAATGTTGATTATAATGAAACTTTATCACCCATAGTCATACTTAATATTATTAGAATTATTATTGTCATGACTTCATATTTTGAATATGTAATATGACAGATGGATGTCAAAACTACATTCCTTAACAGGAACTTACATTAGGATGTGTTTGATACAACCTAAAAGTTTTGATTGATCCATAAGATTCTAATAAAATATGCAAGTTGCAGAAATTCATGAGATGGATTGAAGCAAACTACTTGGAGTGAAATTTCATTTTGATGAAGTATTCAAAGAGTTTGAATTCATCAAAGATGAGACTTGTGATTACAATAAATTTAGTGGGAGCGTAATATTATTCCTAGTCATATATATGTGGTTGACACATAATTCATTCTGAAAGAGTTTTTAAATGAAAGACTTGGATAAAAGCCACCTATATCATTGGAATTTAGATTTATGAAGATAAGTCTAAAATGTTGTTTGGTTAAAGTCAAAGTACTAGTAAACACAAGATAGTGAAAAGTTCACTATGCAAGACTCTTGGAGAGGTTACTTGTGAAAGTCTAATGAGCAAGAGTACATGATTAGGATTCCATATGCTTCGGCAATTGGATCTATCATGTAAGCCATGTTAATGTACTAAGACCGAATGTCTCATATACTTGGAGTATGATGAGATAATACCAATCGGATCCTAGTGAAAGTCACTAGTTGAGAAACGCTCTTATGTTCTCTAAAAGGAACTAAAGGATGCGTTCTTGATCTTTGATGGAATGAAAGATGATCTTGTAATAGTTACATAGATGCATTCTTATAAACCAACAAAGATAAATATTGCAGTATAAATACATGTTTACGTCTAATAATGGTGTTAGAAGAGTTCTAAATGGACCATTACTATTCTACATAAGGGTTGAGTGTCTAGTGGCATGAGATGCAACTAGAAAATGTTAAGATTAAGATTCTAATTAGTAAACTAGAAATCGTTTCTAGTGTCACTAATTTAATGTAACTTCATTGTGTCAATAATCGTTATTACACAAGTCAAGGGACTAATATCTTATCTAGACATATAATCAGACATTTTTATCTTACTCGAGAAATCGTCAAAGATGGGAGATGTCAAAATATGCAAAATACCTCATGATAATAACAAGGATAATTATCCTACATAAGCTCGTTTTCAATTATGATGGAGATCATAACTAAGCTCAATGGGTATTGGATACGCGTTGATTGGGCCTAGTGCAAGTGGGAGATTGTTGGATATTATGCCCTAGGCCCTTGAGAAAGGCCTATGCGTTATATCATAGCTTCATTGTTATAGAGATAACAAACCTGATTATTATATCTTTTGCATGTTTATTATAATGATCATTGTCCCTAGCACTTATGAAGGGCTAGCATGAGTTTAATGGATAATTATATGATGGTTATAGCGCATAGGATGCGGATTAAACTTGTGGGTACATGTTGGAGAACAAGTACTGGATAGACCCGTTATGAGATTTATGTCATGGTCAAATGTCATAATTAAATCTCATAATAGTTATATCATTTATCCTTAGACCTGAGATTATCATAGTCTTCCACATGATGAACATTATGTTTGACGTACTCAAACGCTACCCCTAACCGGGTGGTTATAAAGGCTACGATTGGCATAATCGGATTCCTGTAGGGAAGAATGATAAGACAAGATGGGATTTGTCCCTCTCTCAAGAAAGATATCTGCTTGGCCACTCGATGAGTGAGATTGATAATAGTGTACGGCCGTACCCAAATGAATTGAAGCGTTCAATGTTATTTGCTCATATCAATCTACTCGAGATCGAGAAAGCATTGGACAACATAAGTTGACGTGGACCATGACTTATGTCCAATATGATATCATGTGACAAAGGGATTGTGATATGTTCTATTAGGTTACTTTGAGCTTTCAATGTTATACTAATTGGGTAGTCATAATGGCTTGCTAGAGTCCGCTTATGACTTACAGGTTCTGACTCGTTCGGACTCGTTGCCAACTTAGTATAATCCTATTGGGTCACACACAATAGAACGGATTGAATAAGGCACAGAAAATGGGAAAAGTTGGATCCTGCTGGAAGGATCCATACGGATGGTTTGGGAGCCACCCAATCAATCCGTACGGATGGTTTGTCCAGATGGCAAACAGTTTGTTCAGATCTCTTGTTTGACAAGGAATTCTGATCCCAAAAGGAATTAGGTTTATACCCTATTATATATGTGTGCAGTCGGGTTTGAGAAACCTAATGGTTGATTTTAGAAATCATAACATGTTGTTTGAGAAACAATTACACAAATATAGAGGGGATTATTAGTTTAGAGATTTAGAATCATCATAACTCAATAATCAATGAAGCAAAATAATTCTTACGAAGAAATCGTTTCTTCATCAAGCCTTCGGTCTAGCAATCCAGATCAAGAAGGTGTTCTTGATATCCGTTCGACGTGTGGATACCGATGGAGGGTGTTTCCTTTAGCACCTCAAAGTCCGTGTTCATGGATTCGATCTTCAAGGGTATGTTTCTTTCATCTTGTATTTAATTTAATCAACATGCACGGATCCAGGCTCTTGGGTGTTTGATTTATATGTTTAATTCCGCTGCGCATGATGCATCAAAACCCAACAACTCCGACTTTCTCCCAAATGTATGAGGCAGGGGTACGCATGGATGACTTGCTCAAGGAGATAAAGAAAGCCACTCCTACTTTCCGTTACAAGGCCGCCTCTAGTTCAAACAAAGAGGCTTCTGTCAATGCCGTTATTACTGACAAGGGGAATTACAAAAGGGTCCCTCCACCACAAGGCAAGCGGTTCCAAAACGACCGCGTCTACACTCCTCTCAATGGCATGACCATCACCGAGGCCTATGAAGCTCTCAAGGCCAAGGGACAAATTACTCCTCTCCAAGGGTACAAGCAACCACAACCGCTCCGTCCCAACCATCCCCACCACAAGTGGTGTGACTACCATCAATGCACCGGCTACCCCACCGAGGAATGCTTCTCCATCCGCAACACCACCCAAGACCTTATAGACAAGAAGGAATTCATAATCCCTAATGAGGGTGGTGTCAATGTAATAGAGGTAGGAGAGTTTGAAGGAACCACTCATTCGATCCCATTTGTGAATGAGGGCTCCGATGGCATGAATAAACTTGACAATTCTTGTTATGTTGTGACTTACGATGAAGTTATGAGGGAAGTCTAAAGAATAGGAAGAAGAAGCTCCAAGGGTCCATGAATGAGCTCACCCGCAGTGGCCGGGTAATAGCGAGCACCTCGGTTCCCACGAATACATCAACCAACACCTCTTCTCAAAGATCAAAAGCACAAGATGCACCTGAAGACCCTTTATTGACACAACTCAAGAAGACGCAAGACAACATATCCATCTGGGACCTTATTGCATCATCAAAGAAGCACCGAGACCTCGTCATCAAGAACTTGGATGACACATCAATCTCTCCCGACACAACTCCCGAAGACCTCACAGCAATGATAGGTCACATTCACTTCGGCAATGACATCACTTTTGCCGACATAAATCTCCCGCCATTTGGGTCCAATCACAATGAAGCCATCTACCTCAAAGTAAAGGCAAGGGGGAGACCCATTTCGAGAGTTTTAGTAGACAATGGTTCCGCACTCAACTTAATGCTAGCCGAGTCATGGGCATATTGGGGCTCAAAAGCTCCGATTTACAACCTTCTACCCATGTCATTAGAGGGTACGACAGCACTGCCCGTACAGTCATGGGAATGCTAGAAGTTGATATCGAATTTGGAAGCATGATCATATCCATCCCATTTCAAGTACTTGATGTCCCGTCTTCGTTAAACTTACTTTTGGGCCGACCATGGATCCACAGTTCCAATGCTGTCCCTTCCACTCTCCATCAGTGTGTCAAGATCATAAATGGGGACGAGATAGTCACTGTCATGGCCAAGAATGTCACCATCCACAGAAATAGGGGACAACTCATCCACCAAGTTCAACACGGGATAGAAGATTCCACTCTCTCCGGCATCAACGCCATCGACAAAGAAGGGGGAAGTGGGAAATGGACCCTCGGTAATCCTAAAATCCTCCGCATGATGAGGAACATGAATCACTTTCCCGGTCTAGGCCTAGAGAAGCATCAACAAGGAACATTGCACCCTGTAGAGGTTCCTTTTGTCAGAAACAAGTTTGGTTTGGGATACGAGCCTACTGAAGATGACTTAAAATATGAGCAAGCGGTCAAGAATCAAAAGACCCGAGCTCGCAAAGAAGGTCGACAATATGAAATCCCTAACTTGAGGCCTTACCGCAACACACTGAACGGTTATTTTGTTCGCCAAGGGGAAGATGTTCAGTACATGATCTTTCCCGAGCCATGGGTTAACAACAAGGGCGTCAGAAAGCCCGGTCTCGAGATCTTCACTGATTGTGAAATGAAATTCCGACACAAGAAAGGGAGCCTATTCCAATGTCACCCCGAGAGTGGTGGGGCAAGAAAGTGACTATAGAGTCCGAGGTAGAGATTACCATGGGGGAAGGACTGTCCGATCTAGCCTCCATGTTCGAAGAATTTGCCATCATGGACGATTATCAAGTCAACGCCATCTCCGACAACACAGAAATGGAGAGTCCATCTATCAGCGAGATCCAGTCAAGCTCCGAGCCAATCAACAACTGGTACTCTACGAAGGGCCCCATGGTATCCGAGGAATTTTTAGTCTGAGAAATGGGTTGCATACCCCGCACAGCAACAAGGGAAGAGCGACTCACACTTACTTTCGAGTCCGAGAGTGTTTCTAATACCCTCACCCAAAAGGATATGGAGGCCATAGCCGAGCGTGTGTTTCCTTTCTTTGCTAATGAAAAATTTGATATTTCTGAGTACCCCGAGATTGTAAACATCATAAATGATGAATTAACTAATAACGAACTTAATGAACAAGTTAATAACGATTCAAATTATGATGAATTAGACCACGAAAACATAACATACCTAAATGAACTAGCTCAACAGGTTTGTTGTCATGGTGAAAATGGTCCAGGGGCTGATGAGGAATCGCATGTTGTTAATCTGGGTACCGATGAAGAGCCGAAAGAAACGAAGATAGGCAGCTTCTTCAAGGGGGAAGACAGAGACAAATTGTCTGAACTGCTCAAAGAATTTGTGGATGTATTCGCATGGTCGTACAAAGACAAGCCGGGTTTGGACAGAAAGGTCGTAGAGCACAGAATTCCGATCAGAGAGGACGCCAAGCCAGTAAAGCAGAAGCTCAGAAAGTTCAAACCAGAATGGTCCCTACAAGTCAAAGAAGAGATTGAAAAACTCCTCAGTGTGGGTTTCATTAAAGTCATTGAGTATCCGACTTGGCTAGCCAACATTGTGACAGTCAGAAAGGAAAACGGCAAGGTTCGAGTTTGTATGGACTTTCGGGATTTGAACAAAGGTTCCCCGAAAGATGATTTTCCACTACCAAACATCGACATGCTCGTCGATTCGACTGCCAACTATGAATTTCGCTCATTTGTGGACGGTTTTGCCGGTTACAATCAGATTCTCATGTCCAAGGAGGACCAACACAAGACAGCTTTCACAACACCGTGGGGCACTTTCTGCTACACAGTCATGCCGTTCGGGTTAAGGAACGCTGGGGCTACCTACCAAAGGGCTGTTACGGATCTATTCTATGACATGATTCATAAAGAGATCGAGGTCTATATAGACGACATGATCGTCCATTCAAAGGGAACCAACGGTCAACATTTGATCGATCTTCGCAAGTTCTTTGAACGACTCCGACAACACAACATGAGACTCAATCCCGCAAAGTGCACTTTTGGGGTCATCAGAGGAAATGTGCTCGGTTACATGGTCACTGAGAGGGGAATTGAAGCCGATCCCTCCAAGATCAAGGCAATCATTGACATGCCTCCTGTAGACACCCCGCCTTGGACCTCTCACCCCGATTGCATACATAGTATTTTTATTTAACTTGTTTTTGTTAATTTTTGTTACTTTGGTTGAGTTCCTAACTGATTCCGTTAGTTTTGGACTAAACTGCCTAACAGAATTAATTTTAGAGTCATTCTGTCATTCTGTCTTTCTCAGACGCGTGCGCCTCCGATACTGTCCACGGCCCGCGCGCGCCTCTCGCCCCAAAAGCCGGAAGCGCGCGCCTCCCGATATGGCAGTAACAGATTGCACCATATTTCCCTCCATTTTCTTATTTACAACATCCTTTCTTGATCACAAAAAACACTCTTTTTACATCCACATTCATAACCCCTTATTTTGTAACTCCCAAATCCTTTATTCTAGCCTTTTCCCAAAAACAAATGATTTTATCTTTATTTCTTTTATTCTCTTTTATTTATTATTTTATTTATCTTATTTTTGATTGGTCAATTTCATTTCACATGGATGATCATCTTTTCCCTCCAAACATTTCCCTCCTATTTTACCTATAAAAACCCCCTCCTTCTACCTAAGAGAGGGACTCTCTTTTTGGACCAAACTTTTATCATCTACAACTACACTATACATAAATTCTCTCAACAAGAGTTCTTAGTAACAAGACTCTACACAAATTGTTCTACAACAAATTCTCTACAACAACACCATTTTCAAGTCCAAGTTTGAAGTCCTCTTTCTTAAGGTACTTTATTCTTCTTCTCTTATTTTACATGTCTTAGTAATGTATGCAATCACCATCAATTGGGACATGACCAAATGACCACTTTACTACATTAAAGTTGGTTAAGGCTATCTCCCTATATTTTAATCTCTACTTTAATTTACCATTCTTTTCTTAATATAATTGTTAGAATAGTTTGACATGTAATCTTTACCATTAAATAAATAAAACAACTCTCTTTTATTTTCCTTTGTATATTTCCCCTTTCTTTTCATTGTAATTGTTAGCACTCGTATATTAATAAATCAAAGGACTTTCTCATGCATTAGAACACCAAAAGTAGCAAGACCCACGTAAGCGGGGCGGAGTGGGTGTTTAAGTACTTCCCACTCCGTCACCTAACCCCTGAACCCATCTTTTCCCGAATCTCTGGTTTTGTATATAAAATTGGCTCTTTTTAGGTTTTTCTTATGTTCCTCTAAAACATAGGTGGCGACTCTAAAATCAATTAGACATCCTAGGATAATTCACCGCTCTAGCCAAGTGGGGTTTTCCCGGGGTATCTACAGTGGCGACTACGCTGGGGAATATAGAGGGTTAAACTTGCATTTTCTACTTTTGGTGTACTAATTTTTGTTTTCTGGGCATTCTGGTAAAAAGGGTGGGAAGCGCGCGCTTCTGGCCTTCTTGGCTTAAAGCGCGCGCGTCCGATCCCTTCTACCAGAATCGCCCGCCTCTCATTTTGTTCTTCGAATTTCATGTTTCTGTGCTAACAGTTTCTACAGGGGAAAGTTACATGATTTGGGACCAGGGCAATATCCTGAGTCCACAGTTTCTGACATTCTGACAGGTACCCCAGATGCGCGCGCCTCCAATCTTTATGGCGCACTGCGCGCGCTTCCCATATCAATGCTCTAAGGCGCGCGCTTCTGGGTAAATTCCCAGAACCTCATTCAGTTCCCAGAACAGAAGCAGTGCACAGAAACAGAACAGAATAACAGTGTGGGCACCGAGCCTGCACATGAACAATTTTACTTTCTGTTTATTTTTATCGGTCACAAGGGTGATTCGAAAGTTGTAATTATGTGCTTATTGCTTTTATTTTCTTTTGAAAAAAAAAGATATTTTGTCACTTGTTAGACCTCACACTACGCGCACAATTCCTATCAATTGCTCACTATCGAGTCGCACGAGTTTAACCCCAAACCCGTCGAGGCCAGTCCTAGAAAGTTTCAAGCTCCACTCGACCTTGACTCTTTCGAAGCGGTAAACCTCAGCCCGTGGCGTAGTTCATGACTACATGCCGGGGGTGACCTTAAGCCTCTCTTTAGCCAAGCACCAACCACACAATTCTAGTTAGGGTCTAACACTCCGTGACCAAGTCGGTTTTCATGTACCGAGATTTCCTAAACTAATGTCATCAGATCATACATGCCATTTCCAAGAGAAACAAATGGTTGTCATGGACGAAATAAAAATCCGTCCCTAAAGTGGTTGTTATGGACGAAAGTAAAAAATCCGTCCCCGCATATTATGACATTAATTTAGTTTAATCCCGACACATGTAGGTATCACAAGCGTGGTGGAATCCGATGAGTATATGGGACCGCGAGATGGTCTATATACTAGTGTGATGATTCCACTATTTTTCTAGAAACCCCAAAAAGGACTATGTCCTTCCGACTTTGTAAATAATAATAAAAAAATGAGTCATTTTTTTTATATGGTCGAGTCTTTTTCCTTTGTTTGTGGGTGAATTTATTTTACTCAAAAGGTATTTGTGGGGCCAACCTAAGATCAACCGTGTTCTCTCAATAGGTCCAATGGCTTCCAACGGCAACGACAACAAGGGTGAGAATATTTCCGTGTCCAACGAAAGGCTCTTCAACATAATAAGAGCCATGGGGGAACAAATGGATAGATTTGTCGAGGATGCCCGCCGCAAGGATGATTTGTGGAAAGCCCGTCTTGATCTCGAGAGGAGAATTCACGAGGAAGAAGTGTCCGAACTTAAACCCGTCTGCAAGAGTTCACCGACGACAAGGCAAAGGTCAACAATAATTCATGCTCAAATGTCTCTCCCCTCAAAAGTCGCAAAAGTGCCACCAACAACCGAGTTTTCACTCCTCTCCTAGGAATGACTCAAGCCAAAGCATTTGAAGTTTTGGTAGCAAGTGGAAATATCAAGCCTTTGGAAAGGTACAAGCAACCACAACCATTGCGTCCCAACCATGCCCATAACAAGTGGTGTGACTATCACCAATGTAGCGGCCATCTCACCGAGGGATGCTTTTCTTTCTGAAACATCATCCAAGATTTGATCGACAATGGGGATTTTGCAGTAGGTGAAGAGCAAGAACTCATCAAAGAAGAGGCTTAGATTTGAAATGGGGCTTCAACAAGAGATCATGCCACAAGGAAGACTACAACGACATTGGGGACTACAACAACAATCTCCGTTTCTCTTTCTCTACCTAGTAGTAGGAATAAAAAAAAAAAGGAGTCAAAAGTCCTCTTAAGTGTGCATTAATGTTTTCTCTCGTCCTATGTTAAATGTTCGAGTCCATTGAGTCATCAAATAAAAAGTCGTTCTTGTCCTCATACACTCTTCCAAGTTGTTCAATTTAATTCTTGGCAAAATGATGAAAAGATGTCTAAACACGTTTTAGAACGAAGGCTATCACTTGAACGCCTAGAGGCCAAACATCGACGACGGCATCAACAACGAAGACATCAACAACGACGAAATCAAGACAAAGAAAGGTGGAGCAACAATCATGAAGCAAAGTTTTCAAAAGGGGATATATATATATATATATATATATATATATATATATATATATATATATATATATATATATATATATATATATATATATATATATATATAAAAAAAGAGCTCGCTAGGTTGAAATCCTCAAATCAACCTAGGCAAAAGTTAGAGCACAAAAAAAAATAAATCCCCCTCAATTAAAGAAGTACAAGATCAACATCATTCCACCGATGAAGGACGAAGCAACAACCATCTCGACGAATGGAGCATCCACAAGAACTACGGTGACCTGAGCCTCTACACTGGAGGAACGTAGGCAACCTTCGGGTCCGGTCTCATGCAAGAAAGAAGATATGTTTAGCCCTAGCGCGTTATGGTGATCGGCCTTCATCTCGAACTTGTCAAAACATCTTTGTACGATTCATTTTCCAATGAATTAATCACCTCAAGATTGAACAACTTTCCTAGATTTGGAGTCACTTTCCGTTCCTTGTCGAGTCTAGGGCTTCTATTCTTTCTGCATACTCCCAATTTCTTGCAATCAAATTGGGGCTTTCCTTCTCTTCTCTCTTAATGACTTACTTGCCTTCGTGAGTCATTCAACAAATATATACAAAGTCAATACTAGGGGCTACTTCCCTAGCCAAATCAATGTCACTCATCATTAGTGACAAAAGGTCCTCACCGCAAAATCACATGTCTCTCATCCTCATCTAGAGTCAATGCACACTTCCTCATCAATTGAGTAAAAAAAAAATAAAAAAAATATGAAGACGCAAAAGAGATGCCCGCTAGATTGAAAACCCAAAAGGGCGGTCAAGGCAAAAAACAGGGTGCGTCATAAAAAAATGAGATAGTGAGAGAGAGAAGGGAAAGAGAAATAGAGATCCCCGGCCTTTAATGAAGACACAAGTTCAACATTGAATCTCCTCAACAAGCCAATTCCCCACCGAGTCAACTTTGGAATGGCAAAAGGCTCGACAAGATGTAGCACAATCAAAGGTTGTTTCGGGATATTGTTCTCCAGCAGTGTGCCATTTTTGGGTTCATGAAAAAGAAGGCCCGAGGTTTCACAAGTAATCCCTAGCAAGACAATTGGTTTGGATCACAAATGGCCACAACATGTGACTCAATTTTCAAGCTTCTACACGTATGTATGCCGAGAAATGGCGTAACTCATGCCATGTCCTCTTATGTTTGTTCCCCCATACGAGGACAAGTCTCTTGCTTTGCTCGACAAATGATGACGCCCTAGGGGCTATGTGACTCGAGAAAGAAAACTTCTCTTGCTTCATTTGACAGTTAATGAGCCCTAGGGCTACGCTCAAGAAAGATGTGTGAGACTATCCTCAAAGTCTCTCAAAAGGAATGTCGAGAAACACCTTCTTGTCATGTATGCTCATACTTGTTCCCCCGATCAAAGATAGGCCCTTCTCGTTCCACTCCTAATCAATGGTGTCACTCTAGAGGGTACGATCAAGTTTTAAAGGCTCCCTCGGCAAGAAGAAATTCACTTTAGTGTCCCCGGCAGAGTCATGTGCAACATTGCAAGCTTCCTCAATTCGGCACCGAAGGTCTCAAGGGGCTTCGCAATCTACAATCTTTTGGGCTACGGCATTACAGTGATACATGCAAAGGGCAATATTGGGGCTTCGCAACCGACAGTCTCTTGGGACAACAATGCTCAAGCAATGCAATGTGGAGAAGTCTTATATGAAAGAGATCAAGCTTCAAGGGTCTCTCAACACCTCAAGTCAAAGGTCTCTTGGTTTTAAATGAGGGCTCCGATGTTATGAATGAATTTGATGATTTTTGTTAGAACTTACAACGAGATCATGAAGGAAGTCTTAGAGAAAAGGAAAAGGTTTCAAGGAAATGCCAATATGATAACTCGACCAGAGTTATGGCCAATCCCAATGTTTCTGCAAGTACTGCACCCCCTTCTCCAAGATCAAAAGCACAGGCTGCACCCGAAGATCCGTTATTAGTTTAACTCAAGAAGACTCAAGCAAACATACCGTTTGAGATTTTATCACGCCAAGGCCTTATCTTCCACAACAACATCACCATCTCCCACGACTTTGAATAAGGGCTCCAATGTTATGAATGAATTTGATGATTTTTGTTAGAACTTTCAGCTAGATTATGAAGGAAGTCTTAGAGAAAAGGAAAAAGATTCAATATGCTAAACTCACATGACTGGGTTATAGCGGGAAATGCCTCGGCCAATCCCAATGTTTCTGTAAGTATTGCACCCCCTTCTCCAAGATCAAAAGCACAGGCTGCATCTGAAGATCCGTTATTAGTTTGACTCAAGAAGACTCAAGCAAACGTACCGTTTGAGACTTTATCATGTCAAAACCCTATCATCCGCAACAACATCACCATCTTCCACGAGACATTTCCAGAAGATTCTACTGTATTTTCAACATGGACCCTCTGCCACTTGGGTACCAACAAAAAAAAGGGGCCATTTATCTCCAAACAAGAGGAAGATCACTTTCATGAGTTCTACCCAATGATGCATCTACTCTCAATACAATGCCAAGATAAGTTGGGGCTTCACACCGAAAGGTCTTCACATCCCACCATCTACAAGCTCGCAAACAATAAGCCCACGACACTTGGGGCTTAGTAATCTCTCGAAGCTTGGTATCAATGATCTTCTCTTGGAGCTTGCTCACGTCAACAGCAAAAGGCAATTTATTTGAAAAGGTCAAGAGTCGATTCATCTTGGGGCTATGCAAGTCTCTCATAGTTTGGCATCAAAGGTATTCTAGGGGCTTTACAATCAGCAACCCCTTATCTCGGCATCGAATGTCTTTTGGAGCCCCATAACTGACACATCTCTTGGGGCTAGAAATCATTTTTCGTTGGACACAACGGCAACGACGACAGAATTCAAGCAAGGCAATCCGGATTTCGATTGAACATGACTTGATCTTGGGTTGGCTTTACAAACACACAATGGTTAAAATGGTTCACCCACGAACTAAAAAAAAATATCTTTTTCTCACGTGTGTGCATATTCTTTTCTTTCTAATTAATAAAAAAAAGATTTTATTTTATCTTTTCTTTTCTTGCATAAAATTATGTGTTTCCTTTTTGCTTTGCTCCTAGCATTCTCCCCCAGCATTCTCCATCATCCTTGAACTACGCTGGTCTGATTCTCTTAAAGGGATACATAGGCAGCCTTTTGGCACGACCAACCCATCACCCAGAATACCATCTCACCGACACTCCATCAAAGGCAAAAACAATTCATCATCACCAACATCATCATTCTCCATCCAAAGCATGGACATTCTTCATCAAAAGCATCAAGGCATCCACCACCACAACACTAATCCATCCAACGGCAATGGTAAGTGAAGGTATGAATACATCCGAGGCTTTCCTCAAATCACACCGCACACATAATCACTTTCTCCATTCTTACAAAAATTCTCTCTCATGCAAAACTGCCTTCAAATCACATCACACCACAAGTACAATTTCTCTCATAACTGCCATTTCACATCTCATACATGTCACAAGCACATATACCTGCAAATCACACACTTAACAGGTACCACCACAAGGTCAACAGCATCTGCAACTCAAGGCACTTCATCCCCAGCAGAAAGTGATCCGCCGTCAACTACGCCTGTATCCCACAGAGTCAAACAATTACAGTTCAATGACAATAACTCGGTCCATGGTGAGCCGCAAAATCACTACCTTTCCATCAAGCAACACAACAATATCACATATAGGCAGACGGAGCCTCGGTTCCCGCCATCCGCAAATGGATCCCACATCAGCAAACGGATCCCGCTTCAGCAAACGGATCCCGCTTCAGCAAACGGATCCCGCTTCAGCAAACGGATCCCGCATCAGCAAACGGATCCCGCATCAGCAAACCGATCCCGCATCAGCAAACGGATCCCGCTTCAGCAAACGGATCCCGCTTCAGCAAAACGGATCCCGCCATATCCTTTCTATATCAATAAAGCCGCTCACACAGGGAGCGTACCCCTATCCTTCGCAAATTTCAAATTCATGTTTTATCGAGTCTTTGTTTTCTCTTGTCGATGTCCTCGGCGGTTGTCTTTCTTTCGTCGACGCGTTTTGCTTTGCAATCCACGTAGCCGAGGGGCTCTGTAGACACCCCGCCTTGGACCTCTCACCCCGATTGCATACATAGTATTTTTATTTAACTTGTTTTTGTTAATTTCTGTTACTTCGGTTAAGTTCCTAACTGATTCCGTTAGTTTTGGACTAAACTGCATAACAGAATTAATTTTAGAGTCATTCTGTCATTATGTCTTTCTCAGACGCGTGCGCCTCCGATACTGTCCATGGCCCACGTGCGCCTCTCGCCCCAAAAGCCGGAAGCGCGCGCCTCCCGATATGGCAGTAACGAATTGCACCATTTTCCCTCCCTTTTCTTATTTACAACATCCTTTCTTGATCACAAAAAAACACTCTTTTTACATCCACATTCACCCCCCTTATTTGTAACTCCCAAATCCTTTATTCTAGTCTTTTCCCAAAAACAAATGATTTTATCTTTATTTCTTTTATTCTCTTTTATTTATTATTTTATTTATCTTATTTTTGATTGGTCAATTTCATTTCACATGGATGATCATCTTTTCCCTCCAAACATTTCCCTCTTATTTTTACCTATAAAAACCCCATCCTTCTACCTAAGAGAGGGACTCTCTTTTTGGACCAAACTTTTATCATCTACAACTACACTATACATAAATTCTCCCAACAAGAGTTCTTAGTAACAAGACTCTACACAAATTGTTCTACAACAAATTCTCTACAACAACACCATTTTCAAGTCCAAGTTTGAAGTCCTTTTTCTTAAGGTACTTTATTCTTCTTCTCTTATTTTACATGTCTTAGTAATGTATGCAATCCCCATCAATTGAGACATGACCAAATGACCACTTTACTACATTAAAGTTGGTTAAGGTTATCTCCCTACATTTTAATCTCTACTTTAATTTACCATTCTTTTCTTAATATAATTGTTAGAATAGTTTGACATGTAATCTTTACCATTAAATAAATAAAACAACTCTATTTTATTTTCCTTTGTATATTTCCCCTTTCTTTTCATTGTAATTGTTAGCACTCGTATATTAATAAATCGAAGGACTTTCTCATGCATTAGAATACCAAAAGTAGCAAGACCCACGTAAGCGGGGTGGAGTGGGTGTTTAAGTACTTCCCACTCCGTCACCTAACCTCCGAACCCATCTTTTCCCGAATCTCTGGTTTTGTATATAAAATTGGCTCTTTTTAGGTTTTTCTTATATTCCTCTAAAACATAGGTGGCGACTCTAAAATCAATTAGACATCCTAGGATAATTCACCGCTCTAGCCAAGTGGGGTTTTCCCGGGGTATCTACACCTCCTCCAAAGACGCAGAAAGAAATCAAAGGTTTCATGGGCAGACTTCAATACATCAGTTGGTTTGTGCACCAACTCACTTCCATGTGTGAGCCGATCTTCAAGCTACTCAAGAAGAATGTGGCTCTAGAATGGACCGATGCTTGCCAAGAAGCCTTCGACCAAGTGAAGCATTACTTGACATGCCCTCCAGTTTTGGTTCCACTGCACAAGGAGAAGCCTCTCTTGCTATATCTCACTGTCAATGATGAAGCCCTAGGGGCTATGTTAGCACAAGAACAACGAGACTCCACAAAAGAGAATGCTATCTACTTTGTTAGCCGCCGGTTTCAAGGAGCTGAGAAGAACTACTCTGTCTTAGAAAAGTCTTGTGCGGCATTGGTTTGGGTTACTCAAAAGCTCAAGCATTACATGGAGGCCTTCCCAATCAAGTTGGTAGCAAAAGTGGACCCGCTCCGCTACATCTTCGAGAAGCCTTTCATGTCAACAAGAATAGCCAAATGGTATTTCATGCTCGCCGGCTACGATATCACTTACGTCACACTCAAATCCATCAGGGGGAAAGTGTTCAGTGATCAGCTTGCTGAATTTTCGTGTGACGAAGTGAAGGAGGAAGATGTACAGTTCCTCGACGAGCATTTAAATTGTGCTAAAACAAAGGAAAATAAGTGGCAACTTTTTTTCGATGGCGCGGCCAATAAGCATGGATATGGCATAGGGATGTTACTTGTCGATCCAAAGGACATCTATACTCCAATTGCTATCCCCCTCGAATTTGAGGCCACCAACAATATCGCCGAGTATGAAGCATGCATAGCAGGGCTTGAAGCAGCCCTCAAGAGAAATGTCACGAGCTTAGAGGTATTTGGCGATTCCTTACTCATCATCAATCAGACATCTGGAAAATGGAAGATTCAAGACTCAACTCTACAACAGTATGGTCAACATCTCGAGGAGTTGGTTGAACAGTTTCAAGAAATCACCTTCAACTACCTGCCAAGGGACAAGAACCGTTTCGCTGATACACTAGCCACCATCGCTTCACTGGTCGAAATGCCCGAGGGTAAAATGGTGAAGCCCTTTAAAATTTCCCGAAGGAACAGTCCGGCATACTGCATGAGTATCGAGATCAACGAGGTCCAGGCAAACTCCCCGTGGTATTCAGATATCATGAATTTTCTCAAGAATGACACTTATCCCGAGAATAGCAATAAGAAGTATCAGATAGCGTTGCAAAGGCTAGCCTCTCGATAGGAAGAAAACATTTATCTTTAAAGTGGATTATGGACAAACAAGACCGACATTGCTCGGGTGAAATGGGTGTTTAAGTACTTCCCATTTCGTAACCTAACCCCCGAACCCTTCATCCCAAAGAATCTTTGTTTTCGTAAATCAAACTTAGGCTCATAAAAATTAGGTTTTCTTACGTTCCTAAAAAACGTGGGTGGCGACTCTAAAACACAATTTGACATCCTAGGATAATTCACTGCTCTAGCCAAGCCGTGTTTTTCCTGGGGTATCTACAGGTACCATCCACTGGATCTGAGCGGTACTCATCTGTGCCATATATGTCACCCATGCAGAATGAGCCATCCCTACAAATTTTTGCCTCATGCACCTACTCTGGCAAACCCAAGGGGATACTGGCCCGACAGGGTCCTCCAAGACTCGAAGTCTTTCCTGCAGCCACAAGGTTAACAGTCTGGTACTTCCCCTGGTCATCTTTCGAGCTCCTGAAGCCAATTCTCCAATACCATGCAAGGTCTCCCCAAGCAAGCAAGGGACGATACTGCGATTGGCTCGAGCCTGATCCACCATATCAAGACAACCCATGGTAGCTACTCCTACGTAAGGTGGAAATAATACCGACGCAAACAGACAAAGTGCCAGACAATCCAGAGCCGTGTCAGACTCTACCGTGCTATTAATAAACCTGATAGGAAGCCCACAGAGGTTAACATCACCATCCAACAGCAAACCCCTAGCATCTTCGACAGAAATCCTCAGCAGTTGGGGAATCCGAAGTTCGGAAGGCACTTGAGACTGTGGCATAGCTACCCTATCTGTCACTATCGCACCACAAAGAGCTGCAAAATTTTCATACGTAGGGGTGATTTCATTGTAAGAAAAGTTGAAGACATGATTCTCGTTGTCCCAGAATTTAGCAGCAGCACGAATTAGGTTCTCATCGGACTTAACCCTATACAAGGACCAAAGGCACCTAATTCCGAATCTCCTATCAAATTTTGCACGAGTTGTCCTCGAAAGCTTCCCAACCCAGAGCTTCAAACTCTTGATGAAATAGTTCTGTCTCTTCTCAGAAATCCTAGGGTGTCTATCCATCAGAAAAGCGTGGAAAGATCAAAATATAGAGCAAAAAGAAGAAAAACTGTTGTCTGCCTCGTCTGTTTGCGCAGGTTGTTAATATATAGGGTAGGGAGTTCAAGTCCTGATCGTACAAGGAAAAATCTGATGAAAATCGTGTCAGATCAAGGACCAGCCGCGCGGCCAGTCTCTCCTACGATAATTGGCCAGGCGGCCACTTAAGCCAGTTCGGACAGATTGCCAGCCCGTCCCCAATAAACGCCGGAATGAACCCTTTTCAGACATATTTAAGGTCCCAAGGCACAAAAGAAGTCCGATAAAGAAGGTGGAAATGCCCGACAGTGTGCAGTCCATGTTTTACCCCTAAGGCTCATGTATTGTACTAAATGTAAAAAAAACACATGTAAATAAAATACTAATTAATTACATACAAAAGGCAAATAAAATATTGTACATAAATATGCTTGTCTGTTCCTCTCCTCTCTCTCTAACAAAATGCAGGAAATAAAGGGACTACATCTAGTCCGAGTCAGAATCCTCGATATCAACATCCTCCTCCTCATCATCACTATCATCATCATCACCATGGCCCCGCTGCTGCACATAATGGGACCCACCGGCTCCTGAGCCCCTACCTCTAGTAGATCTCCGACTGACACGAGATGGACGGGCAGCCTCTATAGGCGACCTCTCCCTCCGCTACGGTAACACCACGTCCTTCTGACGGCAGGTACAAGCAGCGGCCAAGCTCCAGAATAGCCTCTAAAAAATATTGCCCCGACGAACAGAGCGTATATAGGCCTCCCGAGTCACCTGAGACAGATAAGCACAGTTCAGATACAAGTCTAAAGTATGTGTGTGCAAGACAGAAATCAAAATGTATCATACCGTAGCTCCAAGCAGAGGAAGTTGGGCCCCAGTAACCTCATCAGCCTCAGTCGGAGTCAGATCGAAATCAACCTCAGCACCGCCCCGCTGCATCCGAATACTGTCCGGGAACCACGGCATGTCCATACCATATCTAGCTCCTCTACTCGAGCTAGCCGGATAGGCACCAGCCTGCCTCCTCGCCAGGACCTGTGGACTCAGCAGCACATGCTCCACAAACCACTCATAATCAGCCCCACTCTGGTACAAATGGGCCTGAGTCCTAACCCGGTAGTCACCGCTCGCCTTCAGCCTAGCCGGATACAACATGTTCCTCGGTGGCTCAAGCGGGGCCCATATCGCAGGATGTCTGCTATGCTGTCTGCAAACTCTCTCGCCAAGATACATGGCATTCCCAGTCAACCCCGTCAAGAAGCAGTGGGAAGCAGTAAAATCCTGAGCCTGACCAACCCCTGCTAGCACCTGATCCGACCAAGGGAAGAACTGGAAGTCCTCATGCAAAGGACCACTCAACCTCGCAGTGAAAATCCCCAGATCTGGAGTCTTCCTGGCCTTGCCGCGGCCCTCCAACCAGTTGCTTTTTGCCCAAAATCTCATAACCGGGACTTTCTTCACCCCTGCACAGGAAAAGGAGCAATATGGAACAGCTCGTAGACCCACACCTGTGGAAAAGGCAGCATTTCAGTCTATACAGTTCTAAACAAAAGACAGACACGGAATGAAAAAGATTGAGTCAGAGACATACCTCAAAGGCAAACTGAAAACAGTCAAAAGATGAGGTACTAGACCTCGAGCAGACATCAAGGTCTCTATACATCTCCGCCAGCCCGGCTCCGCCCCACGAAACCTGACTCGCCTGCTCCAAATCAGCCAGAGCACCCAACAGAGAAAATCGACAAAAGGTCCCCACACTCGGGAATAGGATCTACGATAAACAGTACCACAAGATGGCCCGCACCAAGCAGTCAGTATCATGAACACCCTCAACAAAACCCTGGATAGCCTCCTCTACCAAGGTCCTCAGACGACCCGCCTCAAAGCCGTTTCCCTTGACACCTATGCCCAACGGCATCCCAATCAGCTCCACCTGACGGTGCGGATCCGTAGCCAAGGACTCATCAAAAGGGAGCTCCACGTCAGTAAACATGAGCCCTATGATGGCAGTAAAGTAGGTCGGAGTAACAGTCACCTCTCCCCAACTAAAATGGAATGTATGGGTGGTGTCCCACCAATACTCCCTCATCGCCTCAACCAGACCCATCACCTTCTGGGTCCCCTCTACAGCCCGTACAGCATAAAAAAACAGACCAAAGCCTAGAGCCCGGATCCTCTCCTTCACCATCCCAGCCGGCGGCAATCTCCTCCACATCTCGGCCACTGCTCTCGTGAAAAGGTACGTTACCTAACTAGCAACATAAATTATGTGTTATAAATTAAAGTGTACATGCATACTTTATTTTATCTACTTGCGCATATATTTTCCGTCACCAAAATAATCAACAAATCCCAGAAAATTAAATAATCACAAACGATTAATTTAATTCAGAGCAGTCTTAAAAATAATACGACAAGTATGAAATAAAAGACATAAAATACCCAAAGAAAGCAATAAAGCGAGATCGGTACCTCCTTCATCTCCATCAGTCTCCCACCAGACCAATGTTTGTCAGTGCCCGCGTACAAGTCGAATTGTTGTCCCATTGTGAAATGCCACTCATCGGGACGGAAATTGCGAGAAGCCATCCTCGCTCGTAGTTGATGTTGCCCCTCTTGTTGAGATGGGTTCGCTCCTTTGCCTTGCTCGAATTGTGGTCCCGCACCCGCACCGTGCTCATACGGTTGATCCGCGCAAAAAATAAAGTTGAAATCCATCTCTATAATGGCAAAATACCTCAAAAGCTCTCTTTTTCTCTCTCTATTCTCGACAAATGAAGGAAGAAAAGTGGAATGAAAGCAACAGCCGGCGGCTGTTTGTAGGGTCTATCCAGCGAAGGGACTAGCCGCGCGGCCAGTGTATCCAGGCGACATGTCATAATCTCAGCCCTCCATCTCGCACGCTCATCAACGATCCTCGCGTATGAAAATCATCCAATCAGAAGGTTTCGCCACGCGGCCAGTTACTCCCCAGGCGAAAAAATGTTACAATTTACCCCCTCGGCTTATTTTTAATCCAAAATTTAATCAATTGGTCCGGGAGACCTTGTAAATCTCCAAATTGGTCCGGAAGACCCTGTAAATTTCCAAAAAATCAATCAATTTGGTCCGGAAGACCTTAAAAATTACCAAATCAATTTATAATTGGAGGTCGGATCATCCATAAACCCCAAAGATTATAAGTGAAGGTCGAATCATTCATAAGCCCTTCGTATTGAGAAAATCAATTGGTCCGGAATACCTTGTAAATCTCCAAATTGGTCCGGAAGACCCCGTAAATTTCCAAAAAAACCAATCAATTGGTCCGGAAAACCTTGTAAATCTCCAAATTGGTCCGGAAGACCCCGTAAATATCAATTGGTCCGGAAGACCTTGTAAATCTCCAAATTGGTCCGGAAGACCCCGTAAATTTCCAAAAAATCAATCAATTGGTCCGAAAGACCTTGTAAATCTCCAAATTGGTCCGGAAGACCCCGTAAATTTCCAAAAAAAAAAAACAGTCAATTGGTCCGGAAGACCTTGTAAACCTCCAAATTGGTCCGAAAGACCTTGTAAACCTCCAAATTGGTCCGGAAGACCCCGTAAATTTCCAAAAAATCAATCAATTGGTCCGAAAGACCTTGTAAACCTCCAAATTGGTCCGGAAGACCTTGTAAATTCCCAAAATAGGTCCGGAAGACCTTGTAAACCACCAAAATTAACGAATTGTCTGGGAAGGCTTAATAATGTCCAAATTGTCTGGGAAGGCTTAATAATGTCCAAAATGGCTTAGGAAGGCTTCAAAATTTCTAAAAATTTAATAACCAAATCAACCTATAATTAAAAGGCCGGGAACGTCCTTAAACCCTGAAGATTATAGTGGAAGGCTGGGAACGTCCTTAAACCCTTCCTATTTGAGAAAGTTATTTTGCGTAACACCGTACGAACTCTAAACAATCAGCGTTTCCTGATTCTGTGATGCTGAGGAACTGCACTTCTCAAAGTACCGTGGATTACCAAGAAATTATGCGATTATGTACGCTCTATAGAAAGTTAGAATTCATCCCTCCTTTTGTTCTCGATTCTATAAACTTCTTGTTGAACCGTGCGTATGACCTCTCCTTTTTTCCCAAGTAAAGTCCATCTGCAATGACTTTATCTGTTCTACGATGATTCGTTTCTGTAAAGTCTATCAGCAATGACTTTATTGCTCAACGATGTTTCGTTTCTTTTTCTTTTTCCCCCAGTAGGGTCCGTGTGACTTTATTGCATGACGGTTATTTGTTTATCCCCCACAAAAGGCGATGTCTCGTTTCTTTCTTTCCCCGTAGGTCTCGAACTACGATCGGCTTGATTCCACTTGGATACGTAGGTAGACTGACAAAGGTTCAGCCACTCGACTAACTTGGTCACCTTCTTTCTCACTCCTCTCTCGATTTGGAACTCATGTTTCAGATCGGTTCCTTTTCTTAATCGACGACCCTCCCTGCCTTGCAAGAAACGTCGCCGAGGGGCTACTGTTAGTACCCAACCTAAAATTGAGTTATTAGACATTCTAGAACTCACAGGGGCCTCCCAGGTATTTACGAACTGCGCATGACTTATCCAGGATTTCCTGAAAAGCCCAGATAAGAAGATGTTGACGACCTAATCAGATGAGGCTGAAAAGATAAACGTTATATCATCATCCTCTAGAGTCCAGATTGATCAGAGCCTCGGTAATTGTGTCAATCTCTAGGACCGGCCGGGCAGCCACTCCTTCCAGGTCAAATTTTCTTATAAATAGGTGACCACAGCTCATTATTTCAAGACACAATTCTCTCCCCCGAGTTCTATATCCTAAACTGATGGCATAACTCTCTCTCCAAGCCTTTCTAGCAATCCTGAAGGTCCGGTGAATCCGCGCAAGAGATTCGACTTCGTTCTTATCAAGATTGGTGAGAATTTGTCATGTTTTCTTAGTTTAGATCTGATTTATGCTAGTTTCATCATGTTTATACATCTATATTCATATGATTCATAATGTGTTCTTCATGTTCTTACTAGAATTCATAATATGCTCTATGTCTATGGTAGCGATCTTCATGCTTATGTGTTTATTTCATACATGTTTCATGATATTCTTATTATTATGCTAGATCTACGGCTTATCCCATTCATAACATGCTAGATCTAATGTTTTAATCCCTACTCATATTGTATAGCCGATGATGATCCACGAGATCTAGGAACTACTTCTAAACCCTAAACTTTAGGTAAAGATTCCAATGATCAGTAAATCTCCAATGATGAATATGAGGACTACACATTGATCTTATCAATGGTATAATCATTATTCTAGGATGTGATCATCTTGTATGATTCTTTCTCCTCCCCTTTTATTATGCATGATCCCACTTCTTCTCTCTATTATGATTTTGTGCGAACTATGGTGACCTGAGCTTCTCATCATTAGAAGAACGTAGGAAATCTTCGGATACGGTCTCAATCATTAACACACTACTAACACATTCATCATGATAGAAAGTCCGACTTCTCAGGCGATAGGAGTGATAACTTGACATTCTTCTCTTGTCGTAACTTGACCCCCGAACCCTCTCTGTTAGCCGTTTCTCAATGTTTTAGCTCAATAAAAACAACGTGGTGACTCTTAATAAAGTTAAATGCCAATTTGAATATCCTAATCCCATAGAAAAGATAAATAAAGATAAATAAAAGAAAGACTTCCCGTGCGTCGCCCGCATTCGAAAAGGGGTATTCACAGTACCCCTTGCATTTGATACTCCATCTGTGTAAAGTGTCCAGAATCTAGGAGAGTTTGAGCCTTCAAGTTGTTGGACTTCGAGTCAACTTCAGGTTGGAGGTTGGGACTGAAATCTGCCATAAAGTCAGCCAATGCTTGTGACTTGATTGCAGTCCTTGCCTCATACTGGATGTCATATGTATTAAGTGGCACAGACCATTTAGCCATCCTGCCAGACATCTCAAGTTTTCTCATCACGTTCCTGATAGGATAGTTAGTCCTCACAATAATAGGATGTACTTCAAAATAATGGCGTAACTTAATAGAAGCAGTTATCAAAGCAAGAATGAGTTTCTCAAGATGGGAGTACCTGGTTTCCGCATCTAGTAGAGACTTACTTACATAATAAACATAAAGTTGTGTACCATCTTGTTCTCTTGCCAGGACTGCGCTGACTGCATTTTCTAAAACTGAGAGATACAGGTACAAAGCTTCGCCTGCTTCTGGTTTGGACAACAATGGCGGAGTAGCTAAATAATCTTTAAGCTGGTTGAAGGTTGGTTCATGTTCTTCTGTCCACTGGAACAACTTGTTTTTTCTAAGCACGTCATAGAACAACTTGCATCTGTCTGACGACTTGGAGATGAACCTGGTTAGAGCAGCCACCTTGCCAGTTAGCCTTTGAACGTCTTTGATTGTTCTTGGGGACTCCAGGTTGATTATGGCCTTGATCTGCTCCGGACTTGCTTCTATGCCCCTCTTAGTTACCATGTATCCAAGGAACTTGCCAGCTTTAACACCAAAGTTACACTTTGAGGGATTCAGTTTCATGTTGAACGCCTCTAAGATGTCAAAAGCTTCCTTAAGATCTCAAAAATGATCTCCAATGCATTTGGATTTTACCACCATATCATCAATATACACCTCCATAGTCTTACCAATCTGATTCTTGAACATCATGTTCACCAACCTCTGATAAGTTGCCCCTGCATTCCTTAAGCCGAAGGGCATCACAATAAAACAGTAAATACCATCTGGAGTGATGAAGGCTGTATCTTCCTGATCAGAAGGTTCCATCTGAATTTGTTGGAATCCTGAAGAAGCATCCATAAACGTCAAGACTTCATGGCCAGCTGTCGCATCTACTAAGGAGTCAATGTGAGGCAAAGGAAACGGATCCTTGGGGCATGCCTTGTTCAAATCAGTAAAGTCCACACAAACTCGCCATTTGCTATTCTTCTTTTCAACAACTACCACGTTGGCCAACCATTAAGGATAGTCAACCTCCCTGATCATCTTAGATTTCAGCAACCTTTCTACTTCTTCTCTGATAATCTGGTTGCGTTGATGAGCAAACTTTCTACGCTTCTGATGGATAGGCTTGGAATTCGGATCAATGTTCAATTTGTGGGTATTACATCTTTGCTGATTCCAGACATATCCTCATGCTTCCAAGCAAAACACTGCAACCTGCTCCTCAGGAATTCAATGATCTCATCTTCTATGTCAGGAGGTAAATCTGCCCCAATAAGAACTTTGACATCAGGATTAGAGGGATCAAGTTGCACCTCTTTAATATCAAACTCTGCAGCTTCAAGCACATCCCATGCCTTTCGCTGTAATTGCTATGCCTGCCTTGGACTGCTTGCTGCCTTCATAGACACCTTGTAATACTCTTTAGCTGTCTGCTGGTCTCCTGACACCTTGACTACTCCCCAAGGTGTTGGCAACTTGAGGCACTGATGGTAAGTTGAAGGTACAGCTTTCACGTTGTGAATCCACGGTCTGCTCAGGATGATGTTGTAGGATGACTGACATTCTATAACACATAAATTCTCCATGGAGTTAATGCCTTCAACATATACTGGAAAAGTAATCTCCCCAAAGGTATTCTTAGTCTCCCCACTGAATCCAACCAAGACAGACGAACTCTTAATCACATTCTCAAGTGGGATCCCCATTCCTTTCAAACCACCAGTTGTCACAATGTTAACTAAACTCCCATTATCAATCAATATACGCCTCACCAAGCATTTTGCAACTTGTAGGCTTACAACCAAAGAATCATGATGTGGATCCTGGATGCTGACCCTATCATCTTCATCGAAAGAGATTTCCTGACCCTTATCCTTCCTGACTGATCTTGAAGGTAAATAGGACTTGTCCTCCTTTGCATCCGCAGCACGCGCTTTACAGCTGAATAGGTTGTTCCACAGATATCTGAGCCGCCACTAATCATGTTGGTGGATGAGGTGGTGTATTCTCCACTTATTTCTCCTGGTTGTCTGCTCGATCTTCAGTACGTCCACACCTTCTAACAAGTAATTCTTTGAGGAGACCTTTGGACAACAAGTGGTTGATCTCCTTCCTGAGTGCAATACAATTTTTCGTAGTGTGCCCAAAATCTTCATGATAGGCGCACCACTTGGACTTGTCTTTCCAGATTGATGGGTTATCCGCCTTCTTAGGCCATATTGCTTTTTCAACCAGGTTGTCTATAGCATTGATTAGACCTGCAATATCAACGGAGAAACAATAGTCATCAATTCTAGGATATGAAGAATCATCATCCTCATCATTATCGTCTACAACATGAATTCTAGAAGAGTCGGGTTTAGAGTAGGGTTTGCCCCTATTAGATCTGGCAAGAGATGTTTCTATCTTGCCACCATAATGGGATGAGTCTGTTCTGCCACTGAAATGTTCTGGAGTTGCATTCTTCTTGATTGTTTTATCCTGGAGCAACTTGTCTTCTTCCAGCCTGATGAATTTGGAGGCTCTGGTTCTGATTTCATCCAGCCTTCTGCATGGAGTCATTACTAGGTCATCATAGTACGGAGAGTCCTTCTTGAGTCCCATCCTGAAGGCTTCAATTGCGGTTACAGTATCCAGGTTGGAGATGTTCACCGCCTCCCTATTGAACCTGCTCAGGTAATCTTTAAGTAGTTCATCAGGTTGCTGGACCACCCTGTAAAGATCACTTGTCAGTTTCTCAAACACCCTGTTGCATGAAAACTGATTAGTGAACAAGTTGAAAAGTTGAGTATATGATCCAATAGAACCCAAAGACTGGCTGATAAGCCATCTCAAAGCTGCCCCTGTAAGAGTAGAGCCAAAACTCCTGCAAAAGCAAGCTTCCTTATATTGAGGTGGGATATGGACTACATCCATCTTCTCCTGATATAATGCAACATGTTCAGCTGGATCCGTGGTCCCATCATACTACTTCATGTGGGGTGGACTGAATTTCTTTGGTATAACCATGTTGGCTATGGCTGGAGCGAAGAGGGATTCATTGTAACATGTTAGAGATGCCTGGTTGTGTGGCATAGTCATCCCTGGCACATTCATAACGAGTTCTTTTAGCTCCTGCATCTGTCTGCTAAGTAGGCTACCTGCATCATTGTTAGCATCATTGAATTGATAATTATTAAAATAATTGAAATCAAATTGAGGGTTAAGACTCCCTGCTGCCACTGATGTAGGAGTTACAAATGTTGTTGAAGTTTGAGTGACAGTTTTAGGATTGACAATTGTGCTATTGGTCGGGCTGGCAGCTGGCGTAATTCCACCAAATCCAGATGATCCGGCAATGTCACCTTCAAAGGCAAGCCTTCTAGGTTGATAGGGAGAGTACAAGCTGGAAGGTACATTTGGGGCAACAGAATGAAAGATGCTAGGGAGGCTGGTCTGCTGTGCTGCCGGCGTTCCTCTTTGAAGAGAAGTCACTTCATTCTGTAACTTGGAAACTTGGTTCATCAGCATGGTGGAGGTATCATTCTGAACTTGGATCTGGTTCCTCACTTCGCGCAGCATGGCGGTCAAGTTGGAAGCGATGTCGATAGGGACCTCCTGGGTTGCAGCAGTGGATGATCCATCTTGAATCTGGATTGGCCTTGAGACACCACCAATGCTCTGAGTTGAGGATAGCACTCCTTATGAGATTGGGATTGTCTCCACTGTCGATCTCAAACCAACTGAAGTCATGGCTGAAGACATTGCGGTTAACATCTCGAATTCTTTTAACAATTATAAGACCAAATTTCCCACAGACGGCGCCAAATTGTTTTGGTCAAATTTAGCAATTCAACTTAAAGGAAAGGAATTGGGTATAATGGAATGTAATTGTAAAACAATTCAAGAATAAATGAACACGGAGTTTAATGAGGAAAGCCCTTGAACAACTTGTTCGCCGGCATAAAACCTCAAAGATGAATTATTATTAGTAGTGGTGATGAACAAAGAGAAGAATAAGAACAAAAGCTCAAAGTAATCGTAATGGTGTGTGTGTGCATTACAAATTGCGTGGAACTATAAATAAGAGAACGAGCATAAACTTGCTAGCGGGGCCATGTATCTCGGAATGTTTGTTAGACCCTATCCTCTTTGCCGTTGATAAGAGTCGTTTGTTGGACTTAGTCTTTGAGTCTAATTTGGTCACATGTAGTTTAAGAATCGTGTCCCACTACTTGCATTGTGTTCCTGAAAAATAGGAGAGGAAACATTATTCAAATAACATATATTTAATACATAAGGATACCAATTAGTCGTATAGTGGCAACTTGAAGGTTCAGGATGCAGGATGATCTAAACAAGTTGTAGTCTCCAAGATGTTGAAATAATTCGGTTTTTTATCCCCAAACAATAGTAATTCATACTACCTCCGTCCCAGAGTAAGAGTCCTATTTTTTTTCCTGTTAGCACGAAGGTATTTTGAGCAATAATTTTAGGTTATTTCAGTTATGTTAATGAACATCTAGATATTGATATTGGTAGTACATATAATGAAGTATCAATAATAAGTTTAAAATCTTCATTAGGATAATTAGATCAACATAAAATTATTGCTCAACATACCTTCGTGCTAACAGCGAAAAAAATAGGACTCTTACTCTGGGACGGAGGGAGTAATTGATAATTTATAATGTCATAAAATGTTCTATGGCAATATCAAAAGTTGCAATTATATTTTTGTTCATATTTAGTTGAATGAATGTAACTGATAATTGAATAGTCATCACTTTGTGTTTACATACATTAATCTATCTAATCTAATTAGATAATTAAAGATCATTCATTGAAACAACTCACTTCATCATATTTATCTATTGGAAGGCTTTTTTGTTTTTATTAATTATTTTCCAAACTTTTACAAAAAAATAAAAAATTAGGGTATTATTTATGAAATGTGAAAATCATTAACGGTGTTTCAATAAATCACATTGATACTTATGTCATTTGAACTTACACATATGAATAACAAAACTCTAATGATCCAATTAATGACTGAATTTTTAATCTTCCTTAACCCTCATAAATGATTAAAAAAATGTGTGCTCCTAATAACTAACAAGGATAAAAGAAAAAAAAAAAAATTAAATTAAATACTCATATTCGTCTTAATTTATATCAGTCTCGCTTTTAAACATAAGTATTTAATGCCAACAAGAGTTTTCGGAAATATTAAAAAGTGGAAATTACTTTTTCGTTCAATATATACCGTCAATGAATGCAAGCGATAGTTTTATAGTCACTCTTTATTGTAATACATCAATTAATTAGTCTAATTAGTTAATTAATAAATATTTGAATAATTTATAAATATTCGTTCATATGAATTAGTAAAATAATAGATGTTGGAATATGAAGTGTTAGGTGTGTTAAAAGTCATTTGATGCATGCATAATGCACCTAATTAATTAATGGTAGTGGTTTTATTTAAAGGTTCACTCATTTAATAAAGTTAAGAATATGAATACTTACACTTTAGAAACCATGATAGATTTTTTTTGTTTTTTTTGATTTCACTAATTAGGGCTAGATTTGAAATGGTTAAACGTTTTAAGAGATGGAAAGTAAATTTTAATGTTAGTGTTTGAGGATGAAATCCATAAACTGTTGCTATTAATATATATTGTTATCTTCATCCATAGTAAAAAAAATCCTCCTTTGATGAACTACACAAAAAATGGCTTAATCTATAAAAGAACAAAGATAAAATAAAAATAAAAATGATGCTTTAGACACAATTTATTTTTTTCAACCCTCTTTTCCACATTAACGTTTTATTGCAGTCATGTGAAACATTGAAACTAACTTGAGCTTAGTGTTGTTATTGGAATAAAATAAGATTTCAGTTATTATGAAAAAAAGAAAGAAAAAAAAAAGACGAACATCTACAACAAGTCTATATAATTGGATACACCATAAATTAGAAATTGAGTTTATTAAATGTCTAAAATAACCTATAATGATTTAGATTTATCAAAAAGTCCTTCAGCATAAAAATCCCGTGCAAAGCACGGGCTTCCTGCTAGTAAAACTATATATATTTTAAAATGGAGGTGTATGCCAAAAGAATTCATGTCATTATTATTATTCTTAGGAGATAATTGCATAAAAAACCTTGTACAAGTTTTTCCGTTGCAATTTAAACCTCCAACATAAATAAATTTCATAAAAAACCTTGTACATAGAATCTTGTTGTAATTTAAACCTTCTTCCAGTTAGGTAGTTAAATATAATTTCAGAAAATGCACTTTCAACCCCTATAACTTATTATTCAATTTCTAGTATTTCTCAAAAAGTCAATTTTTTTAAAAAAAATAATCTTTGACAAAAAAATAATAATATATATTTCACATGAATACTTAAATAAAATGTGTTTGTTAATATGCTAACATGGACTACACATTTAAACCTATTTCCTAAATATTTTTTTCATATATTTTTTAAATCATTTAACACAAAATTAATATATATTTTTAAATCATTTTGTTATGCATTTGTGTTAAATTTATAATAAATGAGTTACATATTTCCTAAATCATTTTCATATAGAAATCAATCTAATTAGTTACTCCCGCTGTCCCATTTATTTTGGCCACGTTTGACTTTTTTGGTCAACACAAGTGAACTTTGACTAGACATTAATCTCAATCTAGTCATCATAATGAAATTTTAAAAATTATCATTGATAAATCTATTAATGCTTCATCAACAACAATTTTTAAAGTTTTACTAAGATGGCTAAATTGAGATAAATGTTTGGTCAAAATTTACTTGTGTTGACCAAAAAAGTCAAACGTGGCCAAAATAAATGGAACGGGAGGAGTATATATTTGTGCAAAATTTGTGTTAAATGATTTAGAAAATATGTGGATAAAAAATAAATAATATAAATTGTAAAAATAATGTTATGGAGAATTTTGTAATAATTTTCACATATTTTGTAAATTATTTTGTTAAGACCAATAATTTTACTTGTTTGTACTTTTTACAGCCTCTTTTATAATGATTATAAGTAAGTATAACAGATAGTCTCTATCATAGAATGATAGTCCCACTTTTTTTATAAAATAGTTAACCACTAAATATTGAAATTATAATTTTAGGACAAAGGGAGTATATTAAACAATGATTTGTCAAAAATGATTTTATAAAATATTTATGATAATATGAACTTAAAAGTCAAGTTAAATTCATGAGAAATAAGTAAATTATTATAAATTTTATAAGTAAAATCCATCATATACTAGTCATTGTTTTAAAAATATGTGAGCAATAAATTACTCAATAGTCATACAATAATTATTTTTATAATATATGTTCGCGTAAATAAAATTTGTAATCCAAGTTAACATATATGATGTTAAAATAATAACACACATTTTATTTAGATATTCATGTGAATTGTACTTCTTTTTGTTCGGTTAAAGATTAAGAAAATCCCTAAAAATTGAGCTTTAGAGAAATACTAGAAATTGGATATCATAGGGGTGAAAGTGCATTTTTCAAAATTATATTTAACTAGCTAACTGGAAGAAGATTTAAATTGCAACAAGAATCTATGTACAAGGTTTTTCATGCAACTTATTTATGTTAGAGGTTTAAATTACAACGGAAAAACTTGCACAAGTTTTTTTTTTGCAATTATCTCTATTCTTAGTCATTATTCTTATTCTTAGGTTGTCAAAACACCTTAAATTATTTTCTTTAAGCATACATGTTTCAGTAGTATTTTTTTTTTTTTTTTTTTAACTCTTTTAGTTTTGTGTTTGTGACAGTTTTCATGATTATGAAACTACAATTTTGTAGCTTTTGATTATTTTTGTACGAATGTTTACTCACTATAGATAGCATGATTGTTTTTAGTTATACATTTTCTTTTAAAATCTTTTGTAATGTTTTAGCCTCTTTTAAATTTTATTCGTTACAAAAAAAATTGTCGTTAGGTATATCAGTTGAGAAAAAGTTTTTTCTTAATGGTTTTATTCCTTCGGGAAATCTCAGGAAAAACGCATTTTACACGCGTCTTAGCGTAAAACGTGTTTTTCGTATGCGGAGTGACATTTTTGTAAATGAGCGGAACTTTTTACAAAGTGCGGTGGCATTGCAGTAAATAATTGGAGCTTATAAAAACTCAGCAGACACTTTTAGACACTAAAGGAGGCAGTTTTCAGTACTGCAGGAGACATTTTTTAATACCAGGACAGACACATGTTTTGAAACTTTCAAAAACTCACCAACCACTGGTTGAGAATGTAAGAGGCATTTTTCAACAATACAGGAGACACTATTCAACACTACAAAAGACAGTGTTAACACCACAACAGTCAATCATAACACTTCCTCTAAAAATATCTGTTTGAGTGTATAAAAGTGTCTGCTTGAATATTTATAAATATAATATTACAACAGACAATTTCTATTAGCGAGTAGCAATATTCATTGCATAAATGCTCCATTAAAAGGTAAGGCAAGTGTAAACGTGCAATATTCATTGCGTAAATGCTCCATTAAAAAGCAAGGCACCTGACCTTAAGTATAAACGTGCAATATTGATTGCGTAAATGCTCCATTTAAAGGTAAAGCACATGACCTTTTAAGTATAAAGGTGCAAGTATATGTTGCAAAGTCAAATGTGTGAGTAAAAAAATGCTAGTCACTTTTGTATATGGTTTATTATGGTATATCAATCTCACATTACATTATTTAAAGATAGTTTCATTTTAATTTTTTAGGGTCAATAAAAATAAACTTTAACCAAACATTAGTGTTAATTTAATGATCACAATGAAATTTTAAAAATTGTTATTGATAAACCATTTAATATTTATCAATTGCAAATTTTAGAATTTCACTAAAATGATTAGATCGTCACCAATGGTTGGTCAAAGTTCATTTTTGTTGACCGTAAAAAGTTAAAATGAGATATTTTTTTTTTTTAAAAAAAAAAAAATAGGTTTTTAAAATTTTATATACCAAAACAACATGTCTAAGAATTTTATATACCAGAGTAGCACCTTTTCTTAAAACCGGAAGTGGGGTTTCCGGTTTTGTGGTTGAATCCGGAAGTCCCACTTCCGGGTTAGACTATTTTTTTCCTTGAATCCGGAAGTCCCACTTCCAGTTTTGAGGTTTTTTTTTTTTTTTTTTTTTTTTTTTTTGAAATTGTCGACAGTATAATTATTACCTAAATCCGGAACTACCAATTCTGGTTTTGCCTTTTAAAAAAAAACGTAAAATTTCCTTACCCATTTACTCCCATATCCCTTCCATTCATTCAGATTTGAAAGAGAGAAACCTAGAGAGAAAGTTTCTAAGAAAGAGAAAGAGAGAAATAAGAGGAAAAATATTTGGCAAAATCTTAAAAAATGTTAGTTTTTTTTTTTTTTTTTTTTTTCGTTTTCTATGTTTGAAGTAAGATATTTAACTGTTGATTTAAGTTTTGTTCATCATTTTATTATTATGCAAGCATACATATATAAATTTCAAATATTGCCTAACAAATTTGTATGAGATTTGCTTGTTTATGTTCGATGTTCATTTTCGTGTGTTTGTGATTTTATAAAAGTGTAGTTTATTTGTTTTTTTTTTTTTTTTTATAATATGGTGATTATAATGTTAAATTAAGGTTTTGACAGTTGATTTTTTTCAATTCTTAGGAATAAATATGAGTGGACTTCCACTTGTTTTCATGTGCTATTGGGGAGGAGATGATGAAAATCCGCTTGAATGTGAACATTATGAAAAGGGGCCAAAGAAACATCTTAAGGCTAAAACTCGTTGGAGGTACAAAAAGTTGATTAAGAGGTTATGTAATGCGATTGGTGTAGATCGGCATTGTGCTCAATTACAAGTTATTTGTAGATATCCTCATGTAATTAGTCATGGAGTTGCAAATTACATTCCTTTTATCATTGAGGATGATACATGTATGGACCTCATGTTTGATGTTGTTCGTGTGTTCTTGGGAGGTGAGATAATATGTATGAAATATTATTCATGGAGAGTAGCCATGCTAGATCTATGTGAGTTCATGTGCTAAGTTGTAAGCTTTACATATATTATTATAATGATATCCTGGCTAAGTGCCCTCAGATATAGTCATGTGTTGATGAACTAAGTTATCAAACATCGGTGTTATTTGTTCTTTCATATTATTATTCATGTGTTGAATTACTTTCTCTATATTGATGACTGCTAGTATGACTAGTGAATGCGGAGATCCCCCCAATTCCCCAACAACACGTGAGTGACGGGAGTACTAAGGTTGTTTCTTGTACTACTCATTCTGTCCCGAAATAAATATCATACTTCACTTGTTAATATCTTTAAGAACTATATTTTATCAATTTGTACATCGTTTGTACAATAATACAATGCTAAGTTTATTTCTTATCTGGAAATACAATATTTATTTTGAATCGGAACCCAAAAGAAAAAGCATGGGGGAGAGGAAGTACTAAACTATTTGTGCATGTTTTTTGCTTTATTTAAGTTTGTTATTCGCAAATTCTAAGAGGGATGAAAGGTGATGTGTACAATACAAAAAATAAGAGTTGGTCTCCTGTAAAACGCGTTTTTCCTAGTGGTTAGGAAAAACGTGTTTTTCAAAATCATCTGGCAGTCCTCAACACACTCACTGGACCTTCGTAACACAGCAAGTGGTCATCCTAAACATTGTCACTGGATATTTATTAACACTTCTGTTACTCTCAAAAAAAATTCTGAAAAAACCTTCTGGCTATAACTTTCAAAGGTTCTGGCTATCAATCTCACATCCAGAAGACTTTATATTGATATCCAGAAAGCTTTATATTGATATCCAGAACCGTTGAGAAGTTCTGATTATTTACAAAAATGACACCGCGCGTTTTTTAAAGAAGTTCCACATATTTACAAAAATATCACCGCATTTTTTTAAAACACGTTTTTCCTGAGAGTTAGGAAAAACGCGTTGAACAAATATACCTATACCCTACGTGCATAAACATATGGCATTTGGCACCACAACTTAGGATATGCATCTACTGGAGAATATGACAACTTGTATTGTACAACAAGAGTTGGTTTTGGGAGAAACTAGTTCCTCCATAAGTTATAAAAAGTCTTGTTTTTTAACCTTCTTAAACCATAAAAAGCCTAAACCCTAAACCTTAAACCCTAAACTTTAACCCCTATAAAACAGGACTTTTTATAACTTATGAAAAAACTAGTTTCCCCCAAAATTTTCTCGTACAACAATATTTAGAAGTCTCGTAATGAAAATGAAAGAAGGAACAATATTTGCAAGTGGTCCCTTCAATTATATGATGCATTTACACGCGAAACAACATTAAAATGTTTTTTTTTTTTGATAGAAATGCAAAGAAGGAACAATATTTGCAAGTATACTCCCACTTTTGTTTTTGAACCTTATTCTGACTTCACTTTGGCAATATAAGTAAAGTAAACGATCTTTTTTTTTTTTTTTTTTTTTTCACGTGATATTTGTGATCCTCAGCTCGTACAATTGTTTTTCACATGGTGACCTTTGGTACTCTAGATTTTAGATCATGTACATAACTCTACACATTAATACTAGTCCTGATCATCTCAATTTTCTTTTATCCCCAAAAAATTATCTGAATTCTAAAAATAGTACTATCTCCGTCACAGAATAAATATCAATTATGTTAAGAATAATTTTGGAACAAAGAGGTAACTTTTTTTTTTTTTTTTTTAACTATAGTAGAGGGGTAGTTGTTTCAAGAAGGTACAAATATAAATATCTAGAATTCATTGGTCAAACTTAATCCGTTTGACCAAAAGTGACAGTTATTTTGGATCATAGAGAGTAGTAAAATGCTAGACTTATAAAATAAATTTATCTTTCTCGTTAAAGAGGAAGTATAACATAAACCTAACATTTTTCTGAGGAAAAAGAAGTTAATTACTGTAAAAATAACATATGGAATTATGGAACTAGACCAGACAAGTCATAAGCATGAAATGTAGAGCAATTCTTTGTTACACATTGGTCGAAACGAGCCAGGTGATTGGAATACCGACCAGCGGTATATGTCCTTTATCACTCGTTCTAAAGTTGCAATAAAACAATTTATGAAAATGTTTTGCATTAAGGTATTGTACATGCATAATAAAATTAACTTTCACTTAATTCAGGATAAATTAGGAATGAAAATGAATGCTCCTATACTGTCTGTCCTATAATAAGTATCATTTTAAAATAAGTGTTACTAAATCAGTGGCGGAGCTACCCCTATGGCAAAAGGGGCAATTGCCCCCATTGATTTTTAAAAAATAAAATTTTATTAGTGCAAAATATACGAATTTTTGGGAATTTCGTGTAATTTGTTGAAACTTCCCCCCATTTGACATAAAAGTAATAATGCACTAGATTTTTTTTTTGCCCCCATTGATGAAAATAGAGCTAATTTTTTCTTGTGTAATCTTTGCCCCCGTTGATACAAATTCCTAGCTCCGCAACTGTACTAAATGAATGTCCAAATTTCAAATTAAGTATATCTAAAAATCTCGACTTTTTGTACAATTTAGTGTCAAAGATCTATTTATATTCTTGAATTCTTCTATCGAAACATTTAGTTTTGCAATATTGTAAAGAGACTAGTGAAAAAAAGTTCGAAAAAAAAACATTTAGGGAGAAAGTTATTCTCAAAAATCATTCATTTTGAGATAAACAAAATTCTTCAAAATAAACATTCATTTAGGGACAGATGGAGTACAGTTTTACATACAGAAATTATTTAGTACAACTTTTAACATAATACAAGTAATAAACAAATGAAACACATTTTATAAACTATTGCCAAATCAATTGTAATATTTTTTCCATCTCAAAATGAATATCCAAAAAAATTAATTTTTCTTTTAATCAAGAACCAACTTTGAAAAATAATTAAATATATTGGGACTGAGAGTAATTATTATGATACGAATGGAGTTAATATATATATATATATGTGTGTGTGTGTGCGCGCGCGCTCAAATAAGAACCTAAATATCGTGATAACCGTGAGAACTTGGATACATTATGTATCCAAGTGAACCATTGAACATTTACAGAAAAATAAGAACAAATTCAATGATTTACCTTAATGAGAATTCGAGAACCAACGATTAATACAATGAACATACATATCTATACATAAAGATATTCAATAAGACATACGTCCTTACTGTATCAGATTAAGCTAATTTAAGTAGGAATGTACACAATGGAAAAGTGAAATATTAATTTGCATTGGATCTCTAAGTAGCAAAAAAAGAACACGAAAAAAAAAAGACTGACAAAAAATGTGTTCGATATAAATGGTACGGATAGGGAGTACTATAATCTTTTAAATTAAAATATTTTTTTAAGAGCCAATATAGATAGAACAAATACTTCTCATTTTCTGATAATAAATGTCGCATTTGGCTTATTCACATTAAAAAAAAAATAACGCTTTACTTCTTTGCACATTGATTGTACAATTGCACTTAAACAATTTTCGTATTTAAAAGTGTGATATTTATTTTGTGATAAACGTAAAAAAAAGGAACAATATCTAGACATTTATTATGAGACGGAAAGAGTATTAATTTGGAAATCCAACATTAAATTATATTGTTTCTTTCAAAAAAACAAACATTTAATTATATTGTTAAAATTGGAGAAGAGCGTGGTGATTAGGCATCACCATATGACAAGAATCCCAGTTACGTAGTACAGTACTCGTATAATAATGTTCCTTTGAAACGTTAATTGACAAACATGTACGATGTTGTCCCTGTCACAGTCCCAGTCCCAGTCCCAAACAATTTGCCAGCTTCTATATGTATAGTATATGTCATGGGGCATCACTTAATGATATCCTCTATTTGTACATTTTAGCTCCATCAACATTCTCAATCTCCACTTGAAATATCTCTTATTTATACCCTTGTTTTCCTCTACAAACAAGTACTACAACCGAGAGAATATATACACACACACATACATACACACACAAAGAGAGAGAGAGAGAGAGAGAGAGAGAGAGAGAGAGAGAGAGAAATGGAAGTCATGCAAGTGCTTCACATGAACCAAGGAGAGGGAGAAACTAGCTATGCCAAAAATTCTGGCATACAGGTCCGTTTAGTTTTACACACTCCCTTAATTTTAATTGTGATTCTCCATGGATTTAAATGAGTTGATTTTTCTTTGGATTTAAATAAATAAAGCACTTTGTGACATGCCAGATTGTTTTCTCTATAAAAATGTGGCGTTGTTTTTACTTAAGTTATACTCTGTGTGTCACATGATAAGTGTCACGTTTCTAAATAAAAAATAGTCTTAATACAGCTTTATGATGCTATAAATAACGTACAAGCAACTGAGATCTTGTTCTGGACGAAGGGAAAAAAATCACAGTGGCATGATATTTTATATACTAATTAAGCTGACAAATTAATTTTAATATTTTGCAGAAAAATATTATATCTCTTGGAAATTCAGTGATTAAGGAAGCTGTGATCAAACTATTAGTCAGCAATTTCCCCGAAGACAGCATGGGCATTGCGGATCTGGGTTGCTCCTCCGGACCCAACACCCTTTTCGCGGTGTCCGAGATTATGGATTCGGTGCGGTCCACAAGCCATCAAATGGGTCGTCCTGTACCCCAGTTTCGGGTATCCTTGAATGATCTTCCGGGTAATGACTTCAACGCCATCTTTGTGTCCTTGCCAGCATTCTACCGCAAACTGGAGCAAGAAATGGGTATTGGGTCGGATAAGTGTTTCATTTCGGGTATGCCCGGCTCATTCTATGCCAGACTGTTTCCTAACAACAGTCTACACTTTGTCCACTCTTCTTCTAGTCTCCATTGGCTCTCTCAGGTTTGTTCAGTTTCTCTTTAATTAGTTTCCTTTTATTTGGAAGTTAAGAAATATTCCCTCCTTTTTTATGTCTCAGCTTAAAGGTTCTTAGTTTTTTTATTACTTAAAATGGATAATGAAATTCACTTATCATTTTCACAACAAAACTCCGCACCCACTTTCTCTCTCCTACTTTACTATTCATACTCACAACATTTACTTTTTCTTAGTTGTCTTCAAATAAACGTTACATTTTTAAATAAGAGAATAGTTGTAGTTCAATTTTACCATGGTTACTCTTAACTTGAACAGGTCCCGCCAGCATTGGACCATAAGGCAAACATAGCTCTAAACAAGGGGAAGCTTTATTTATCGAAAACTAGCCCCCCTAGTGTGGCTAAAGCGTACCGGGAGCAGTTTGAGAAGGATTTATCGTTGTTTCTCAAGTCGCGTTCGGTTGAGATAGTTCCAGGAGGTCGTATGGTATTGTCATTCATGGGAAGGACATCGTTGGACCCTTGTGGTGATGGTAATTGGTATCAATGGGAACTCTTAGCAAATGCTCTAATGAGCATGGCTCTTGATGTATGCACTCCTCCTTCAACTATTTTTTTAATTACCTATAACAATTAATTTGTCCCTTTTTTTTATCTCATTGGTTCAACATTAATTTTTCATTGATAAGTCCAAACGATATTTCACATCTCAACTAATTAACCTCAAATTATTTTGGGACTAAGATTTTTGCTGATATTGTTGTATTTCAGGGTCTTGTTGACGAAAAAAAGATTGATTCGTTCAATGCACCGTATTATTCCCCATGTCTGGAAGAGGTGGAGATGGAGGTAGTGAAAGAAGGTTCGTTCGTGGTGGATCGCCTCGAGTCGTTTGAGATTGATTGGGTCAAAGGAGGTGGCAGGAGCAACGATGATAAGGAGGATTTGTCGAGTGGGGAAAGAGTAGGGAAGATGGTTCGAGCCGTGGTTGAGTCTATGTTGGTTAGTCATTTTGGGAGAGAGTTGAACATGGATGAACTAATGAAGAGATATTCACAGCTTATGGATGATTACCTTGCTCATACTAAGGGCAAGAGTATTAACTTGGTCATTTCTCTAGTACGAAAGGGTTAACTAAACAAAACCCATTTGAATTTTTTTTTTTTTTTTTTTTTTTTTTTTGTATGTGGTTTATAAAATTGGATTGTTTTATTTTTCCTTGGTTCTACAAATATTGATCATATGTAAGGGTCTGTTTGATAACTATTCTCATTCTGACATTTTTGTTTCTGTTTTTATATTTTAATGAAAAAGCAGAAATGAAAGGTGTTTGATAATTGTTTCTATTTTTAAGTGATGTGAAGTGTTTCTTATTTTACAGTCAATTTTAGAAATGAAAAATATGTTTCTTCAACGCTAGAAACATTCCATCGTAAAAACTCGCCGGCCTCTGAGTTTTATAAGGTTGCGGTGTCGAAATCCACACATGACATTTTTCATTATAAAAATCACATTCAGAACTTGCCCCTTTTCCCTTTCTTCAATTGTCAAAAACCTTGAACTAAATTCATTTAAAATTGTGTTGTTGTTTAAAGGATCGGATAAAGGATAAAGATGAATGAAAACTTTGAGAAACTAGAGAGAGAGAGAGAGAACGGAGAAGTTGAGAGAATAACTTCAGAATTTGATCCTTTAAAAGTGTCATTATTCACAACTCATGAGGTGCATAATTATTACCTTCAATAATTTTTTATATATGTCCCCAAAGGAGTGACTCAGTGGTAAAATCAAGCCTCAACCTCGGTGAACGGTAGGGTTCGATCCCTCTCATTCTGGCGTGGAGATCGTAAAAAAATATGATCTTTAATTTTATCAATTGTTTTGTCATGCTTGTTTACTCTAACTAATCTCTTCTTCCATTTTTGACGTCACCTGTTTCTTTCTATCGTTGTTGCATTCCGACCACCGCCTATAAGTTTTCACCCCCACACGCAAACACGAAAAGTTTCACGCTTCCGCGCTCCAGCTTTCTCGAGAACACAAGGTATGATTTTGGTGTCATCAGTAGGGATGAAAAAAAAATACAATTCACACAATTTATAATTGATTTTTCGAACAATTCGAGGTTTTCTATTTCCGTTAATCTATTTTATTCTTTCCAGATACCGATTCTCAATTTCTTGTTTCCTATTCATTATTCGTTTTTCAAATCTTGCATTCATATTTTTCATACTCACATTCATTATTCATGACTATTTGATTCATAACGTCTTAATGCTAGTGCGTGTATCAATTTGGTCCTTGATTGTTTGAATCACAAATTGCACGAAATGGACGCTTTAAAATGTGTTGAGTTTGGGTGACTCTCAATTGGTTTAGGCAAAATTCGGCACAGCAGACTTATGGGCGGTCGCCCATGGTGATTCTGGGCGGTCGACCACATTGCGGTTCCAGGAGAAGGACAATCTGATCATGTGGGCGGTCGCCCACATGGGTTCTGGGCGGTCGCACATGTTGACGGGCTGGACTGCTCGGTTTCCTGGTAGGGTTATTTTTAGGGTAAAAATATAAAACCCTTGTGTAGTCTTTTGTGCCGTTATATCCTTGAGTCAGAGAGAGATAGAAAAACTAGGGTTATTCATTATTGAGTGATTGTGAGATTGTGTGATTGATTATCACCTTGTAATCTCCTTGTACTCTCATTGATTATAGTGAATTGTTCTTCGTCGCCCGTGGTTTTTTACTCTTCTTGTTTAGAAGGGTTTTCCACGTAAATCTCTGTGTCCTTTGTTTTCTTTTGCTTTCTCTTTGATATTTTGTGCTTTGATCTATTCTAGATAAGTGATTGTTGGACCTTTAATCCTAACAATTGGTATCAAGAGCTTGGTTTGAGGTTCTTGTATTGCTTATCGGTAGAAGATGTCAGGGAAGTACGAACTTGAGAAATTCGACCGCAAGGTCAATTTCGGGTTGCGGCAAGTAAAGATGCGAGAAATCTTGGTGGGAAAACAGTGTGTCAAGGCTTTGCTGGGTAAGGCAAAGAAACCAGAAAGCTTGACTGATGAACAGTTCGATGACATGGAGGAGAAGGCTTTGTCTCTCTTGCATTTAAGTCTCAAAGACGAAGTGTTGAGGGAGGTTGTGAGCGAGAAGACGGCTGCAGGGCTCTGGCTTAGGCTTGAACAACTCTACATGACGAAGAGCATTAGTAATCGGTTGCTACTGATGAAGAAACTTGAAGAATGCAAACTCAAATCAGGTGAGTCCTTGGAAAAACATCTTGATGAGTTTGATGGTTTGGTCATGGACCTAAAGAATGTAGATGCTGTGATTGATGATGAGCAATTGGCGGTCAAATTGCTATGTTCTTTACCCTCTGAGTACATGCACTTTCGTGAGACGGTTCTGTATGGGAAGGATGAGATCTCTTTGGAAGAGATCAAGAATGCTTTGCTACAACGTGAAGTTATTGAGACGCACTTGACTTCTCCAAGTGCTGAATCTCAAGGTGATGGATTAGTAGCTAGAAGCGGCAAGAAGACAGGGAAGGGAACGAGTGCTAAGAACTCGGGTCAATCTAGTTCAAGCAAATGGTTGAAAGATGTGATATGTCATGCTTGCAAGGAGAAGGGACACATTAGAAGATTGTGTCCCAATAAAAGGGATGATAAAACAACCGGTAAGAAGGGTGAAGCTGGAGTGGTGTTTAGTGACACTAGTGATGACAGTGATAGTAATGCACTTACTGCTTGTGATTCGGGTACCAAAATTCATGATAATTGGATTTTGAACTCGGGTTGTTCTTATCACATTAGTCCCAACCGGGCATGGTTTTGTTCTTATAAGGCTACTACTAGTGGAGTGGTTTTGATGGGCAATAACGCTGCATGCAAGGTTGTTGGTATTGGGACTATCCAGATTAAGATGTTTGATGGAGTAGTGAGGAAATTACACAATGTCAGACATGTTCCTGAATTGAAGAAGAACCTGATTTCTCTAGGCACTTTGGATAGTCTTGGGTATAGCTTAGCCATTGTGAATGGCGAACTATCGGCTATCAAAGGTGACTTGGTGGCTTTAAAGGGAAAGAAGGTGGGGACATTGTACGAGCTTATTGGTTCCACGGTTGTTGGTAATGTGTCGGTTGCAAAGGGTTCTATGACTGAGGTGGAGGTTACTCAGTTGTGGCATATGAGACTTGGTCACATTGGCTTGAAGGGAATGACAGAACTTTCAAAGCGCGGTTTATTGGATGGACAGAAGACGGGGCCTATGGACTTTTGCGAGCATTGTGTGCTTGGAAAACAGACAAAGGCTAGCTTCGGGAAGGGAGTTCACAACTCTAAAGGTATTCTTGATTACATTCATTCTGATTTATGGGGTCCGTCTAGGAAATTATCTAAGGGTGGTTCTCGTTATTTATTGACTTTTGTTGATGATTATTCACGAAAGGTGTTTGTCTATTTCTTGAAACATAAGAATGATGTGCTTTTGAATTTTAAGCAATGGAAAACTTTGGTTGAGAAACAGACAAATAGACCCATAAAGAAACTGAGAACAGATAATGAAGGTATTGGTCGACACAGAACTTGTGTGGGGAAACCACAACAGAATGGTGTTGCAGAAAGGATGAACCGCACGTTGTTAGAAAAGGCTCGGTGTTTGTTGTCACAGGCAGGGTTAGGTAAAGAATTTTAGGCGGAGGCGATTAGTATGACTGCTTACTTGGCTAATCGTTCTCCTAATTCTAGTATTGGGATGAAGACTCCGGTGGAGATGTGGTCAGGCTCTCCAGGAGATTACTCGAGGTTGCGTATTTTCGGGTGTCCCGCCTATGCTTATGTGAACAATGGAAACAAGTTGGAGCCAAGAGACAAAAAGTGTCTTTGTTGGCTATACTACTGGAGTGAAGGGATTCAGGTTATGGGATCCAGTTGCATCTAAATTCCTGACAAGTAGAGATGTCACGTTTAATGAATCTCTACTTCTCCGTGAGAATAAGGGTTTTGCAGTCATGTGAAACATTGAAACTAACTTGAGCTTAGTGTTGTTATTGGAATAAAATAAGATTTCAGTTATTATGAAAAAAGAAAGAAAAAAAAAGACGAACATCTACAACAAGTCTATATAATTGGATACACCATAAATTAGAAATTGAGTTTATTAAATGTCTAAAATAACCTATAATAATTTAGATTTATCAAAAAGTCCTTCAGCATAAAAATCCCGTGCAAAGCACGGGCTTCCTGCTAGTAAAACTATATATATTTTTAAAATGGAGGTGTATGCCAAAAAGAATTCATGTCATTATTCTTATTCTTAGGAGATAATTGCATAAAAAATCTTGTACAAGTTTTTCCGTTGCAATTTAAACCTCCAACATAAATAAATTTCATAAAAAACCTTGTACATAGAATCTTGTTGTAATTTAAACCTTCTTCCAGTTAGGTAGTTAAATATAATTTCAGAAAATGCACTTTCAACCCCTATAACTTATTATTCAATTTCTAGTATTTCTCAAAAAGTCAATTTTTTTAAAAAAAATAATCTTTGACAAAAAAATAATAATATATATTTCACATGAATACTTAAATAAAATGTGTTTGTTAATATGCTAACATGGACTACACATTTAAACCTATTTCCTAAATATTTTTTCATATATTTTTAAATCATTTAACACAAAATTAATATATATTTTTAAATCATTTTGTTATGCATTTGTGTTAAATTTATAATAAATGAGTTACATATTTCCTAAATCATTTTCATATAGAAATCAATCTAATTAGTTACTCCCGCTGTCCCATTTATTTTGGCCACGTTTGACTTTTTTGGTCAACACAAGTGAACTTTGACTAGACATTAATCTCAATCTAGTCATCATAATGAAATTTTAAAAATTATCATTGATAAATCTATTAATGCTTCATCAACAACAATTTTTAAAGTTTTACTAAGATGGCTAAATTGAGATAAATGTTTGGTCAAAATTTACTTGTGTTGACCAAAAAAGTCAAACGTGGCCAAAATAAATGGAACGGGAGGAGTATATATTTGTGCAAAATTTGTGTTAAATGATTTAGAAAATATGTGGATTAAAAACTAAATAATATAAATTGTAAAAATAATGTTATGGAGAATTTTGTAATAATTTTTCACATATTTTGTAAATTATTTTGTTAAGACCAGTAATTTTACTTGTTTGTACTTTTTACAGCCTCTTTTATAATGATTATAAGTAAGTATAACAGATAGTCTCTATCATAGAATGATAGTCCCACTTTTTTTTATAAAATAGTTAACCACTAAATATTGAAATTATAATTTTAGGACAAAGGGAGTATATTAAACAATGATTTGTCAAAAAAGATTTTATAAAATATTTATGATAATATGAACTTAAAAGTCAAGTTAAATTCATGAGAAATAAGTAAATTATTATAAATTTTATAAGTAAAATCCATCATATACTAGTCATTGTTTTAAAAATATGTGAGCAATAAATTACTCAATAGTCATACAATAATTATTTTTATAATATATGTTCGCGTAAATAAAATTTGTAATCCAAGTTAACATATATGATGTTAAAATAATAACACACATTTTATTTAGATATTCATGTGAATTGTACTTCTTTTTGTTCGGTTAAAGATTAAGAAAATCCCTAAAAATTGAGCTTTAGAGAAATACTAGAAATTGGATATCATAGGGGTGAAAGTGCATTTTTCAAAATTATATTTAACTAGCTAACTGGAAGAAGATTTAAATTGCAACAAGAATCTATGTACAAGGTTTTTCATGCAACTTATTTATGTTAGAGGTTTAAATTACAACGGAAAAACTTGCACAAGTTTTTTTTTTTGCAATTATCTCTATTCTTAGTCATTATTCTTATTCTTAGGTTGTCAAAACACCTTAAATTATTTTCTTTAAGCATACATGTTTCAGTAGTATTTTTTTTTTTTTTTTAACTCTTTTAGTTTTGTGTTTGTGACAGTTTTCATGATTATGAAACTACAATTTTGTAGCTTTTGATTATTTTTGTACGAATGTTTACTCACTATAGATAGCATGATTGTTTTTAGTTATACATTTTCTTTTAAAATCTTTTGTAATGTTTTAGCCTCTTTTAAATTTTATTCGTTACAAAAAAAATTGTCGTTAGGTATATCAGTAGAGAAAAAGTTTTTTCTTAATGGTTTTATTCCTTCGGGAAATCTCAGGAAAAACGCATTTTACACGCGTCTTAGCGTAAAACGTGTTTTTCGTATGCGGAGTGACATTTTTGTAAATGAGCGGAACTTTTTACAAAGTGCGGTGGCATTGCAGTAAATAATTGGAGCTTATAAAAACTCAGCAGACACTTTTAGACACTAAAGGAGGCAGTTTTCAATACTGCAGGAGACATTTTTTAATACCAGGACAGACACATGTTTTGAAACTTTCAAAAACTCACCAACCACTGGTTGAGAATGTAAGAGGCATTTTTCAACAATACAGGAGACACTATTCAACACTACAAAAGACAGTGTTAACACCACAACAGTCAATCATAACACTTCCTCTAAAAATATCTGTTTGAGTGTATAAAAGTGTCTGCTTGAATATTTATAAATATAATATTACAACAGACAATTTCTATTAGCGAGTAGCAATATTCATTGCATAAATGCTCCATTAAAAGGCAAGGCAAGTGTAAACGTGCAATATTCATTGCGTAAATGCTCCATTAAAAAGCAAGGCACCTGACCTTAAGTATAAACGTGCAGTATTGATTGCGTAAATGCTCCATTTAAAGGTAAAGCACATGACCTTTTAAGTATAAAGGTGCAAGTATATGTTGCAAAGTCAAATGTGTGAGTAAAAAAATGTTAGTCACTTTTGTATATGGTTTATTATGGTATATCAATCTCACATTACATTATTTAAAGATAGTTTCATTTTAATTTTTTAGGGTCAATAAAAATAAACTTTAACCAAACATTAGTGTTAATTTAATGATCACAATGAAATTTTAAAAATTGTTATTGATAAACCATTTAATATTTATCAATTGCAAATTTTAGAATTTCACTAAAATGATTAGATCGTCATCAATGGTTGGTCAAAGTTCATTTTTGTTGACCGTAAAAAGTTAAAATGAGATTTTTTTTTTTTAAAAAAAAAAAAATAGGTTTTTAAAATTTTATATACCAAAACAACATGTCTAAGAATTTTATATACCAGAGTAGCACCTTTTCTTAAAACCGGAAGTGGGGTTTCCGGTTTTGTGGTTGAATCCGGAAGTCCCACTTCCGGGTTAGACTATTTTTTTCCTTGAATCCGGAAGTCCCACTTCCAGTTTTGAGGTTTTTTTTTTTTTTTTTTTTTTTTTTTTGAAATTGTCGACAGTATAATTATTACCTAAATCCGGAACTACCAATTCTGGTTTTGCCTTTTAAAAAAAAAACGTAAAATTTCCTTACCCATTTACTCCCATATCCCTTCCATTCATTCAGATTTGAAAGAGAGAAACCTAGAGAGAAAGTTTCTAAGAAAGAGAAAGAGAGAAATAAAGAGGAAAAATATTTTGGCAAAATCTTAAAAAATGTTAGTTTTTTTTTTTTTTTTTTTTTTTCGTTTTCTATGTTTGAAGTAAGATATTTAACTGTTGATTTAAGTTTTGTTCATCATTTTATTATTATGCAAGCATACATATATAAATTTCAAATATTGCCTAACAAATTTGTATGAGATTTGCTTGTTTATGTTCGATGTTCATTTTCGTGTGTTTGTGATTTTATAAAAGTGTAGTTTATTTGTTTTTTTTTTTTGTTTTTATAATATGGTGATTATAATGTTAAATTAAGGTTTTGACAGTTGATTTTTTTCAATTCTTAGGAATAAATATGAGTGGACTTCCACTTGTTTTCATGTGCTATTGGGGAGGAGATGATGAAAATCCGCTTGAATGTGAACATTATGAAAAGGGGCCAAAGAAACATCTTAAGGCTAAAACTCGTTGGAGGTACAAAAAGTTGATTAAGAGGTTATGTAATGCGATTGGTGTAGATCGGCATTGTGCTCAATTACAAGTTATTTGTAGATATCCTCATGTAATTAGTCATGGAGTTGCAAATTACATTCCTTTTATCATTGAGGATGATACATGTATGGACCTCATGTTTGATGTTGTTCGTGTGTTCTTGGGGAGGTGAGATAATATGTATGAAATATTATTCATGGAGAGTAGCCATGCTAGATCTATGTGAGTTCATGTGCTAAGTTGTAAGCTTTACATATATTATTATAATGATATCCTGGCTAAGTGCCCTCAGATATAGTCATGTGTTGATGAACTAAGTTATCAAACATCGGTGTTATTTGTTCTTTCATATTATTATTCATGTGTTGAATTACTTTCTCTATATTGATGACTGCTAGTATGACTAGTGAATGCGGAGATCCCCCCAATTCCCCAACAACACGTGAGTGACGGGAGTACTAAGGTTGTTTCTTGTACTACTCATTCTGTCCCGAAATAAATATCATACTTCACTTGTTAATATCTTTAAGAACTATATTTTATCAATTTGTACATCGTTTGTACAATAATACAATGCTAAGTTTATTTCTTATCTGGAAATACAATATTTATTTTGAATCGGAACCAAAAGAAAAAGCATGGGGGAGAGGAAGTACTAAACTATTTGTGCATGTTTTTTGCTTTATTTAAGTTTGTTATTCGCAAATTCTAAGAGGGATGAAAGGTGATGTGTACAATACAAAAAATAAGAGTTGGTCTCCTGTAAAACGCGTTTTTCCTAGTGGTTAGGAAAAACGTGTTTTTCAAAATCATCTGGCAGTCCTCAACACACTCACTGGACCTTCGTAACACAGCAAGTGGTCATCCTAAACATTGTCACTGGATATTTATTAACACTTCTGTTACTCTCAAAAAAAATTCTGAAAAAACCTTCTGGCTATAACTTTCAAAGGTTCTGGCTATCAATCTCACATCCAGAAGACTTTATATTGATATCCAGAAAGCTTTATATTGATATCCAGAACCGTTGAGAAGTTCTGATTATTTACAAAAATGACACCGCGCGTTTTTTAAAGAAGTTCCACATATTTACAAAAATATCACCGCATTTTTTTTAAAACACGTTTTTCCTGAGAGTTAGGAAAAACGCGTTGAACAAATATACCTATACCCTACGTGCATAAACATATGGCATTTGGCACCACAACTTAGGATATGCATCTACTGGAGAATATGACAACTTGTATTGTACAACAAGAGTTGGTTTTGGGAGAAACTAGTTCCTCCATAAGTTATAAAAAGTCTTGTTTTTTAACCTTCTTAAACCATAAAAAGCCTAAACCCTAAACCTTAAACCCTAAACTTTAACCCCTATAAAACAGGACTTTTTATAACTTATGAAAAAACTAGTTTCCCCCAAAATTTTCTCGTACAACAATATTTAGAAGTCTCGTAATGAAAATGAAAGAAGGAACAATATTTGCAAGTGGTCCCTTCAATTATATGATGCATTTACACGCGAAACAACATTAAAATGTTTTTTTTTTTGATAGAAATGCAAAGAAGGAACAATATTTGCAAGTATACTCCCACTTTTGTTTTTGAACCTTATTCTGACTTCACTTTGGCAATATAAGTAAAGTAAACGATCTTTTTTTTTTTTTTTTTTTTTTTTCACGTGATATTTGTGATCCTCAGCTCGTACAATTGTTTTTCACATGGTGACCTTTGGTACTCTAGATTTTAGATCATGTACATAACTCTACACATTAATACTAGTCCTGATCATCTCAATTTTCTTTTATCCCCAAAAAATTATCTGAATTCTAAAAATAGTACTATCTCCGTCACAGAATAAATATCAATTATGTTAAGAATAATTTTGGAACAAAGAGGTAACTTTTTTTTTTTTTTTTTTAACTATAGTAGAGGGGTAGTTGTTTCAAGAAGGTACAAATATAAATATCTAGAATTCATTGGTCAAACTTAATCCGTTTGACCAAAAGTGACAGTTATTTTGGATCATAGAGAGTAGTAAAATGCTAGACTTATAAAATAAATTTATCTTTCTCGTTAAAGAGGAAGTATAACATAAACCTAACATTTTTCTGAGGAAAAAGAAGTTAATTACTGTAAAAATAACATATGGAATTATGGAACTAGACCAGACAAGTCATAAGCATGAAATGTAGAGCAATTCTTTGTTACACATTGGTCGAAACGAGCCAGGTGATTGGAATACCGACCAGCGGGTATATGTCCTTTATCACTCGTTCTAAAGTTGCAATAAAACAATTTATGAAAATGTTTTGCATTAAGGTATTGTACATGCATAATAAAATTAACTTTCACTTAATTCAGGATAAATTAGGAATGAAAATGAATGCTCCTATACTGTCTGTCCTATAATAAGTATCATTTTAAAATAAGTGTTACTAAATCAGTGGCGGAGCTACCCCTATGGCAAAAGGGGCAATTGCCCCCATTGATTTTTAAAAAATAAAATTTTATTAGTGCAAAATATACGAATTTTTGGGGAATTTCGTGTAATTTGTTGAAACTTCCCCCCATTTGACATAAAAGTAATAATGCACTAGATTTTTTTTTTGCCCCCATTGATGAAAATAGAGCTAATTTTTTTCTTGTGTAATCTTTGCCCCCGTTGATACAAATTCCTAGCTCCGCAACTGTACTAAATGAATGTCCAAATTTCAAATTAAGTATATCTAAAAATCTCGACTTTTTGTACAATTTAGTGTCAAAGATCTATTTATATTCTTGAATTCTTCTATCGAAACATTTAGTTTTGCAATATTGTAAAGAGACTAGTGAAAAAAAGTTCGAAAAAAAAACATTTAGGGAGAAAGTTATTCTCAAAAAATCATTCATTTTGAGATAAACAAAATTCTTCAAAATAAACATTCATTTAGGGACAGATGGAGTACAGTTTTACATACAGAAATTATTTAGTACAACTTTTAACATAATACAAGTAATAAACAAATGAAACACATTTTATAAACTATTGCCAAATCAATTGTAATATTTTTTCCATCTCAAAATGAATATCCAAAAAAATTAATTTTTCTTTTAATCAAGAACCAACTTTGAAAAATAATTAAATATATTGGGACTGAGAGTAATTATTATGATACGAATGGAGTTAATATATATATATATATGTGTGTGTGTGTGCGCGCGCGCTCAAATAAGAACCTAAATATCGTGATAACCGTGAGAACTTGGATACATTATGTATCCAAGTGAACCATTGAACATTTACAGAAAAATAAGAACAAATTCAATGATTTACCTTAATGAGAATTCGAGAACCAACGATTAATACAATGAACATACATATCTATACATAAAGATATTCAATAAGACATACGTCCTTACTGTATCAGATTAAGCTAATTTAAGTAGGAATGTACACAATGGAAAAGTGAAATATTAATTTGCATTGGATCTCTAAGTAGCAAAAAAAGAACACGAAAAAAAAAAGACTGACAAAAAATGTGTTCGATATAAATGGTACGGATAGGGAGTACTATAATCTTTTAAATTAAAATATTTTTTTAAGAGCCAATATAGATAGAACAAATACTTCTCATTTTCTGATAATAAATGTCGCATTTGGCTTATTCACATTAAAAAAAAAATAACGCTTTACTTCTTTGCACATTGATTGTACAATTGCACTTAAACAATTTTCGTATTTAAAAGTGTGATATTTATTTTGTGATAAACGTAAAAAAAAGGAACAATATCTAGACATTTATTATGAGACGGAAAGAGTATTAATTTGGAAATCCAACATTAAATTATATTGTTTCTTTCAAAAAAACAAACATTTAATTATATTGTTAAAATTGGAGAAGAGCGTGGTGATTAGGCATCACCATATGACAAGAATCCCCAGTTACGTAGTACAGTACTCGTATAATAATGTTCCTTTGAAACGTTAATTGACAAACATGTACGATGTTGTCCCTGTCACAGTCCCAGTCCCAGTCCCAAACAATTTGCCAGCTTCTATATGTATAGTATATGTCATGGGGCATCACTTAATGATATCCTCTATTTGTACATTTTAGCTCCATCAACATTCTCAATCTCCACTTGAAATATCTCTTATTTATACCCTTGTTTTCCTCTACAAACAAGTACTACAACCGAGAGAATATATACACACACACATACATACACACACAAAGAGAGAGAGAGAGAGAGAGAGAGAGAGAGAGAGAGAGAGAGAGAGAGAGAAATGGAAGTCATGCAAGTGCTTCACATGAACCAAGGAGAGGGAGAAACTAGCTATGCCAAAAATTCTGGCATACAGGTCCGTTTAGTTTTACACACTCCCTTAATTTTAATTGTGATTCTCCATGGATTTAAATGAGTTGATTTTTCTTTGGATTTAAATAAATAAAGCACTTTGTGACATGCCAGATTGTTTTCTCTATAAAAATGTGGCGTTGTTTTTACTTAAGTTATACTCTGTGTGTCACATGATAAGTGTCACGTTTCTAAATAAAAAATAGTCTTAATACAGCTTTATGATGCTATAAATAACGTACAAGCAACTGAGATCTTGTTCTGGACGAAGGGAAAAAAATCACAGTGGCATGATATTTTATATACTAATTAAGCTGACAAATTAATTTTAATATTTTGCAGAAAAATATTATATCTCTTGGAAATTCAGTGATTAAGGAAGCTGTGATCAAACTATTAGTCAGCAATTTCCCCGAAGACAGCATGGGCATTGCGGATCTGGGTTGCTCCTCCGGACCCAACACCCTTTTCGCGGTGTCCGAGATTATGGATTCGGTGCGGTCCACAAGCCATCAAATGGGTCGTCCTGTACCCCAGTTTCGGGTATCCTTGAATGATCTTCCGGGTAATGACTTCAACGCCATCTTTGTGTCCTTGCCAGCATTCTACCGCAAACTGGAGCAAGAAATGGGTATTGGGTCGGATAAGTGTTTCATTTCGGGTATGCCCGGCTCATTCTATGCCAGACTGTTTCCTAACAACAGTCTACACTTTGTCCACTCTTCTTCTAGTCTCCATTGGCTCTCTCAGGTTTGTTCAGTTTCTCTTTAATTAGTTTCCTTTTATTTGGAAGTTAAGAAATATTCCCTCCTTTTTTATGTCTCAGCTTAAAGGTTCTTAGTTTTTTTATTACTTAAAATGGATAATGAAATTCACTTATCATTTTCACAACAAAAACTCCGCACCCACTTTCTCTCTCCTACTTTACTATTCATACTCACAACATTTACTTTTTCTTAGTTGTCTTCAAATAAACGTTACATTTTTAAATAAGAGAATAGTTGTAGTTCAATTTTACCATGGTTACTCTTAACTTGAACAGGTCCCGCCAGCATTGGACCATAAGGCAAACATAGCTCTAAACAAGGGGAAGCTTTATTTATCGAAAACTAGCCCCCCTAGTGTGGCTAAAGCGTACCGGGAGCAGTTTGAGAAGGATTTATCGTTGTTTCTCAAGTCGCGTTCGGTTGAGATAGTTCCAGGAGGTCGTATGGTATTGTCATTCATGGGAAGGACATCGTTGGACCCTTGTGGTGATGGTAATTGGTATCAATGGGAACTCTTAGCAAATGCTCTAATGAGCATGGCTCTTGATGTATGCACTCCTCCTTCAACTATTTTTTTAATTACCTATAACAATTAATTTGTCCCTTTTTTTTATCTCATTGGTTCAACATTAATTTTTCATTGATAAGTCCAAACGATATTTCACATCTCAACTAATTAACCTCAAATTATTTTGGGACTAAGATTTTTGCTGATATTGTTGTATTTCAGGGTCTTGTTGACGAAAAAAAGATTGATTCGTTCAATGCACCGTATTATTCCCCATGTCTGGAAGAGGTGGAGATGGAGGTAGTGAAAGAAGGTTCGTTCGTGGTGGATCGCCTCGAGTCGTTTGAGATTGATTGGGTCAAAGGAGGTGGCAGGAGCAACGATGATAAGGAGGATTTGTCGAGTGGGGAAAGAGTAGGGAAGATGGTTCGAGCCGTGGTTGAGTCTATGTTGGTTAGTCATTTTGGGAGAGAGTTGAACATGGATGAACTAATGAAGAGATATTCACAGCTTATGGATGATTACCTTGCTCATACTAAGGGCAAGAGTATTAACTTGGTCATTTCTCTAGTACGAAAGAGTTAACTAAACAAAACCCATTTGATTTTTTTTTTTTTTTTTTTTTTTTTTGTATGTGGTTTATGATTGGATTGTTTTATTTTTCCTTGGTTCTACAAATTTCTATCATATTTAAGGGTCTGTTTGATAACTATTCTCATTCTGACATTTTTGTTTCTGTTTTTATATTTTAATGAAAAAGCAGAAATGAAAGGTGTTTGATAATTGTTTCTGTTTTTAAGTGATGTGAGTGTTTCTTATTGTACAGTCGATTTTAGAAATAAAAAATATGTTTCTTCAACGCTAGAAACATTCCATCGTAAAAACTCGCCGGCCTCTGAGTTTTATAAGGCCGCGGTGTCGAAATCCACACATGACATTTTCATTATAAAAATCACATTCAGAACTTGCCCCTTTTCCCTTTCTTCAATTGTCAAAAACCTTGAACTAAATTCATTTAAAATTGTGTTGTTGTTTAAAGGATCGGATCAAGGATCAAAGATGAATGAAAACTTTGAGAAACTAGAGAGAGAGAGAGAGAGAGAGAGAACGGAGAAGTTGAGAGAATAACTTCAGAATTTGATCCTTTAAAAGTGTCATTATTCACAACTCATGAGGTGCATAATTATTACCTTCAATAATTTTTTATATATGTCCCCAAAGGAGTGACTCAGTGGTAAAATCAAGCCTCAACCTCGGTGAACGGTAGGGTTCGATCCCTCTCATTCTGGCGTGGATATCGTAAAAAAATATGATCTTTAATTTTATCAATTGTTTTGTCATGCTTGTTTACTCTAACTAATCTCTTCTTCCATTTTTGACGTCACCTGTTTCTTTCTATCGTTGTTGCATTCCGACCACCGCCTATAAGTTTTCACCCCCACACGCAAACACGAAAAGTTTCACGCTTCCGCGCTCCAGCTTTCTCGAGAACACAAGGTATGATTTTGGTGTCATCAGTAGGGATGAAAAAAAAATACAATTCACACAATTTATAATTGATTTTTCGAACAATTCGAGGTTTTCTATTTCCGTTAATCTATTTTATTCTTTCCAGATACCGATTCTCAATTTCTTGTTTCCTATTCATTATTCGTTTTTCAAATCTTGCATTCATATTTTTCATACTTACATTCATTATTCATGACTATTTGATTCATAACATCTTAATGCTAGTGCGTGTATCAATTTGGTCCTTGATTGTTTGAATCACAAATTGCACGAAATGGACGCTTTAAAATGTGTTGAGTTTGGGTGACTCTCAATTGGTTTTGGCAAAATTCGGCACAGCAGACTTATGGGCGGTCGCCCATGGTGATTCTGGGCGGTCGACCACATTGCGGTTCCAGGAGAAGGACAATCTGATCATGTGGGCGGTCGCCCACATGGGTTCTGGGCGGTCGCACATGTTGACGGGCTGGACTGCTCGGTTTCCTGGTAGGGTTATTTTTAGGGTAAAAATATAAAACCCTTGTGTAGTCTTTTGTGCCGTTATATCCTTGAGTCAGAGAGAGATAGAAAAACTAGGGTTATTCATTATTGAGTGATTGTGAGATTGTGTGATTGATTATCACCTTGTAATCTCCTTGTACTCTCATTGATTATAGTGAATTGTTCTTCGTCGCCCGTGGTTTTTTACTCTTCTTGTTTAGAAGGGTTTTCCACGTAAATCTCTGTGTCCTTTGTTTTCTTTTGCTTTCTCTTTGATATTTTGTGCTTTGATCTATTCTAGATAAGTGATTGTTGGACCTTTAATCCTAACAATTGGTATCAAGAGCTTGGTTTGAGGTTCTTGTATTGCTTATCGGTAGAAGATGTCAGGGAAGTACGAACTTGAGAAATTCGACCGCAAGGTCAATTTCGGGTTGTGGCAAGTAAAGATGCGAGCAATCTTGGTGGGAAAACAGTGTGTCAAGGCTTTGCTGGGTAAGGCAAAGAAACCAGAAAGCTTGACTGATGAACAGTTCGATGACATGGAGGAGAAGGCTTTGTCTCTCTTGCATTTAAGTCTCAAAGACGAAGTGTTGAGGGAGGTTGTGAGCGAGAAGACGGCTGCAGGGCTCTGGCTTAGGCTTGAACAACTCTACATGACGAAGAGCATTAGTAATCGGTTGCTACTGATGAAGAAACTTGAAGAATGCAAACTCAAATCAGGTGAGTCCTTGGAAAAACATCTTGATAAGTTTGATGGTTTGGTCATGGACCTAAAGAATGTAGATGTTGTGATTGATGATGAGCAATTGGCGGTCAAATTGTTATGCTCTTTACCCTCTGAGTACATGCACTTTCGTGAGACGGTTCTGTATGGGAAGGATGAGATCTCTTTGGAAGAGATCAAGAATGCTTTGCTACAACGTGAAGTTATTGAGACGCACTTGACTTCTCCAAGTGCTGAATCTCAAGGTGATGGATTAGTAGCTAGAAGCGGCAAGAAGACAGGGAAGGGAACGAGTGCTAAGAACTCGGGTCAATCCAGTTCAAGCAAATGGTTGAAAGATGTGATATGTCATGCTTGCAAGGAGAAGGGACACATTAGAAGATTTTGTCCCAATAAAAGGGATGATAAAACAACCGGTAAGAAGGGTGAAGCTGGAGTGGTGTTTAGTGACACTAGTGATGACAGTGATAGTAATGCACTTACTGCTTGTGATTCGGGTACCAAAATTCATGATAATTGGATTTTGAACTCGGGTTGTTCTTATCACATTAGTCCCAACCGGGCATGGTTTTGTTCTTATAAGGCTACTACTAGTGGAGTGGTTTTGATGGGCAATAACGCTGCATGCAAGGTTGTTGGTATTGGGACTATCCAGATTAAGATGTTTGATGGAGTAGTGAGGAAATTACACAATGTCAGACATGTTCCTGAATTGAAGAAGAACCTGATTTCTCTAGGCACTTTGGATAGTCTTGGGTATAGCTTAGCCATTGTGAATGGCGAACTATCGGCTATCAAAGGTGACTTGGTGGCTTTAAAGGGAAAGAAGGTGGGGACATTGTACGAGCTTATTGGTTCCACGGTTGTTGGTAATGTGTCGGTTGCAAAGGGTTCTATGACTGAGGTGGAGGTTACTCAGTTGTGGCATATGAGACTTGGTCACATTGGCTTGAAGGGAATGACAGAACTTTCAAAGCGCGGTTTATTGGATGGGCAGAAGACGGGGCCTATGGACTTTTGCGAGCATTGTGTGCTTGGAAAACAGACAAACGCTAGCTTCGGGAAGGGAGTTCACAACTCTAAAGGTATTCTTGATTACATTCATTCTGATTTATGGGGTCCGTCTAGGAAATTATCTAAGGGTGGTTCTCGTTATTTATTGACTTTTGTTGATGATTATTCACGAAAGGTGTTTGTCTATTTCTTGAAACATAAGAATGATGTGCTTTTGAATTTTAAGCAATGGAAAACTTTGGTTGAGAAACAGACAAATAGACCCATAAAGAAACTGAGAACAGATAATGAAGGTATTGGTCGACACAGAACTTGTGTGGGGAAACCACAACAGAATGGTGTTGCAGAAAGGATGAACCGCACGTTGTTAGAAAAGGCTCGATGTTTGTTGTCACAGGCAGGGTTAGGTAAAGAATTTTAGGCGGAGGCGATTAGTATGACTGCTTACTTGGCTAATCGTTCTCCTAATTCTAGTATTGGGATGAAGACTCTGATGGAGATGTGGTCAGGCTCTCCAGGAGATTACTCGAGGTTGCGTATTTTCGGGTGTCCCGCCTATGCTTATGTGAACAATGGAAACAAGTTGGAGCCAAGAGACAAAAAGTGTGTCTTTGTTGGCTATACTACTGGAGGGAAGGGATTCAGGTTATGGGATCCAGTTGCATCTAAATTCCTGACAAGTAGAGATGTCACGTTTAATGAATCTCTACTTCTCCATGAGAATAAGGGTTCTGCAGAACGGTTACACAAACAGGTGGAGACAGACGGAGATGATACAGAAATGGTGGAAATAGACTTAGATGAAAAAGATATGTCTAATGAAGCAACTCCAATTGATGCTCCAGGTCAAGAGGAGGAGACAAGCAAGCAGGTGGAGACTACCAGTGATCTTGGTAGAGGTAAGAGGGACAAAAGACCTCCAGTTAGATATGGTTTTGAAGAAATGGTGTCCTATGCATTAACAGCTGCTGAAACAGTAAATGTGCATGAACCAGTCTCTTATAAGGAAGCTATGTCTTGTAATGAATCTGCTAAATGGTCGGTTGCTATGGAAGAAGAGATGGTATCTCTCATGAAGAATCAGACATGGGAACTTGTGAGACCACCACCAAAGAAGAAGTTAGTCAGCTGCAAGTGGGTCTACAAGTTCAAAGAAGGTACTCCGGGTATTGAGGAAGCAAGGTTAGTTACTCGTGGTTTCACTCAAGTCGAAGGAGTAGACTACAATGAGATATTTTCACCGGTTGTGAGACACACATCTATTCGCGCCTTGTTGAGCATTGTGGCGATGCAAGATCTAGAGCTTGAGCAGTTAGATGTAAAGACGGCTTTTTTACATGGGGAGCTTGAGGAGGAGATCTACATGCGCCAGCCTGAAGGGTTTGTAGTCGAGGGTAAGGAGGATCATGTTTTCCTGTTGAAGAGATCCTTGTATGGTTTGAAGCAGTCACCTCAAAAATGGTATAAAAGATTCGACACTTTTATGGTTACCCATGGCTTTGCTAGGAGTGAATTTGATAGCTGTGTCTACTTGAAGGTATGTAGTGATGGCACATTGATTTATCTTGTATTATATGTCGATGATATGCTTGTGGCTGCAAAAGATATCAATGATGTCAACCAGGTGAAATTGATGTTGCAAAGTGAGTTTGAGATGAAGGACTTAGGTGCTGCGAAGAAGATACTTGGCATGGAGATTGAACGGGATCAAAATAAGGGACTAAGGGACTCTTGTACTTGTCTCAGAAAAAGTATGTGGAGAGGGTTCTGGAACGGTTCAATATGAGAAATGCCAAATCTGTAAGTACTCCTTTGGCATCTCACTTTAGGTTATCTTCTTTAGATAGTCCCAAGTCTAAAGATGATATGGATTATATGTCACGTGTTCCATATTCAAATGCTGTTGGGTGTATTATGTATGCTATGGTGTGTACTCGACCAGATATCGCTCAGGCAGTGAGCGTTGTGAGTCGATACATGGGGAATCCGGGGAAAGAGCATTGGAATGCTGTCAAGTGGATTCTGCGATACTTGAGTGGTACACCAGGTTTGTGCATCGTGTATGGCAAGAACAGTGATGGTTTTGTTGGGTATGTTGATTCAGATTGGGGCGGAAATCTTGATGACAGGAAATCTACAACGGGATATGTATTTTGTCTTGGTGGTTCCGCGGTTAGTTGGAAATCTGGATTGCAAGAAGTCACGGCATTGTCTACTGCCGAGGCTGAGTATATGGCTATAACAGAGGCGGTCAAGGAAGCCAAATGGCTTGGTGGTTTGGTTCGTGAACTTGGTATTGTTCAAGGTGCTCCTGAGGTTTTCAGTGATAGCCAAAGTGCTATTTGTTTGGCGAAGAATCAGAATTCTTTCCATATGAGAACGAAGCACATTGACATAAAATATCACTTCGTAAGGACTACAATAGCGGATGGTGACGTGGTCCTAAAGAAGGTTGATACAGTTGACAACCCAGCGGATATGTTGACAAAGCCATTGCAGATTGCTAAGTTCGAGCATTGCTTGGACTTAGTCGGGGTTACTAGTCATTGATGCCCTTCGGGGCGGGGGCGGTGGAGATAGGGATGTTCCCTTTGTTTACTAGTTTTTCCGGGATTGATCGTCAAGATGGAGAATTGTTGAGTTTGGGTGACTCTCAATTGGTTTTGGCAAAATTCGGCACAGCAGACTTCTGGGCGGTCGCCCATGGTGATTCTGGGTGGTCGCCCACATTGCGGTTCCAGGAGAAGGACAATCTGATCATGTGGGCGGTCGCCCATGTTGACGGGCTGGACTGCTCGGTTTCCTGGTAGGGTTATTTTTAGGGTAAAAATATAAAACCCTTGTGTAGTCTTTTGTGCCGTTATATCCTTGAGTCAGAGAGAGATAGAAAAACTAGGGTTATTCATTATTGAGTGATTGTGAGATTGTGTGATTGATTATCACCTTGTAATCTCCTTGTACTCTCATTGATTATAGTGGATTGTTCTTCGTCGCCCGTGGTTTTTTACTCTTCTTGTTTAGAAGGGTTTTCCACGTAAATCTCTGTGTTCTTTGTTTTCTTTTGCTTTCTCTTTGCTATTTTGTGCTTTGATCTATTCTAGATAAGTGATTGTTGGACCTTTAATCCTAACAAAATGCATAATTTCAATTTCTAAACCGTCATCTTCTTCCTTCATTCTCTCCACCCATAATCGAAATATTCATCTTCTTTTTCATACCATTTGTGATTTTTTCAACAACATAATTCTTTGTAATCTCAATGGTTTGACATTACAAATAATTGAGTTGTTGATTTTGTTTATGTTTAACTTATAATTATGTGGGTTTTAAAAAATAATTATCTTGCCTTACTTCTCGTTTTATTGTATGTTTTCTCTCCTTGGTTGAGATCTTTTGTCTTTTCTCTATAGTCGAGAGCCTTTGCATTCGCTCTATAGTTGAGAGCCTTTGTGAGATATATATATATATATATATATATATATTTCTCCTTCTCATTTTTTTTAGTTTCAATTACTTATACTTATATTCCATAATTTGTCGAATGAGATTTTCTATCATTTATCAATTGTCTTTTTTATCCCTCAATTGTGATGAGAGCCCTTGTATCTTCTTGTATGATGTTTGTATTTCATGTTCCAATGCTTGTGATGCTTGGTTTGAAATTTAATGGTGAGCCAAATCATCAAATTTATCATGTTTTCAACGCTAAATTTTGTTTGTGTGGAGATTTCTAAACGTCCATATCAAGCAGTGTCCAAGCTCCAAGTTATACTTTTGGGAAGGTTTTGGACCTCATAAATAATTGTCCGTACACGAATTATTCAATGTTCTATATTTGTGGCAGAAGAAGAGGCTACAAAAATTTGTGATGAAGATTTGTAGTGGTCTAACTACAAGGGATTGATAACATGATTTTTAAGGGTTTAGTGACTTCTTGTAAATCTTTATTTGTTTCAAATATTTCATTTTTATTTGTTCATACAAAACTTACTGCGAATGTCGTTGTTGAGTCTATCAGAAAAAAAATTCCCTTCAAAATGGCCATATTCGTGTTTGGCATGATCATTTGTTTCTTGTGGTGCATGCATCATCACTTTTATGTATGAATTCAGTTACCATTGTTAATGAATACTTTTCTGGTATCAATTGAGTGATGGGTATTTAGAATGTTAATCTAGGGGTCTATTAATAGATTACGAAGAGTTGTGGTGACGATTCTGCGAATAGGCAAAAGTTAGGATCTGGCGAATCTGGGCCTTCCGATCGTACCCAGTCCCAAATTCAATGAACTACCCGACCCAGCCCAGGTAGGGATGGAAATTTGTCTAAACCCGATCCGTATCGGGGACAATCCGCCCTTCTGCGGGGCGGGTTTGGTAACAATTTTTCATAACCCGGCGGGTTAAACTTCGAGTTTGGTAGCACACTCCAACCCGCGGGACCCCACCATGTATATGCAAGTATGCTACCTATTTAATATTAGGGCGAACGACCAATTTATGGAACGTAGTGATCGATTTTAATCAATTAATGCAACGTACTTCCTAGTTTGGATATTAGGATACATACTTTCTATGTTTTTATCAAATAATACACTATACTAAAACTAAAACTAATGACGTTAAAATTCCTAACGAAATTATGACAAGGCGTATGAAATATTATTTGATTAACAAATTTTGATATTTTGGGGGTAATAGTGTAAAATTTAGTTAAGATATTAACGAGATTTGTTTACTCCTCTAAGAAAACTAACAAGATTTTCCTTCATCATATAAATCAATTAGACAACCACCCCACCACCAGACCCACCGTCACCAACCACCTATAGCCACTACTTGTGACCACCACCTTGCTACTCTAGCAAAGATCACCCATTCCTCCATTAAAACCACTCTTTATACTCATATTCGAAAAACAAACCCACCTAAATCTCCAATTTTGAACCATAAATCTGCAATTATACTCATATTCAAAAAACAATTTGCGATTTTAAACCTTAAATTTGAGATCTGGGCATGAAAGTTGAGGTCGGAGGTCGAAGGAGGGCGAAGGTCAGAGGGGCGGATTTGGATGAGAGATGTGTCGATTAATTGATAGCTAGCAGTGAATGGAGTTATTAAGGGGAAAATGAGGGTTTGATGATGGTGGGGAGAATGGCGAAGTGGGTGGAGGTGGGAAACTGAAAGGTGGGTGGATAAACTTAAACCCCATTCGCCGAAAAATATGTGACCGTCGCCCGAAAAAATGGTGAGTAGGAGAAGGACCGTTGCGGTTAATGGAGGAGGACTGGGGTTGGGGAAGATAATATGGAGGGAGTGGGTATGGGTGTTAAGTATTCATAGGTTTTTAGTCGTTTTGTTATGTGATTTAGCTACATAGTTATTTTTTGCATCCACCATAAGTTTTTGTTAGAAAAGATAGCGTCGTTTGTTAAATATTTTGTACATTGCATAAATTGATACACAATAAGTAAGTACGATGTCTATTTCTTGAAGTAAGCAGTACGTTGCATTAATTGAATTTTAAGACCCGGTAGGTTGCATAGATCGGCAATTTTCCCATTTAATATTATGTCCCTAAACCCTTCACTTATTACCTTACTGCCTTCATATATAGTACGCCTTTTCTCAGTTTCTAGGGTTAGAAATCATTTGCGGCGACATCACTGGAAATTGAGGTGATTCCTCCAAGTCCGTCACTTCCAGTCTCATCTTCTTCCTCCGTTGTCGTCAAGGTCAACCAGTAATGCTGGCGGTAGTCTTTTCCTCGCCTCGACTCTGATACTAAGTAAATCTCTCTGTTTCTCTCTCTCTCTCTCTCTCTCTCTCTCTCTCTGTTTCTCTTTCTCTTTCTCTATAATGTTAATTTCTGATATTAATTAACTCACTTGTTATTGACTTTTTGCATTGATGTTTATAGACTCAAGTTTGAATTGGTTGTTGAAAATATGTTATGAAATAGTTGGTGTTAAATTTAAGTTCGTTGTTAAAGTTGTACAGGTTGGGCTAAAGCAAAAAATCCTACACCCTTTGACCCTTGCTGAACGGACGCAACGCTTAGCAAACTGACATGCGCCCAGGCAAATCGACACAGATTCAATCCGCCCGCTCCAGTCCACAACTGCTGAACCATCCAAACGGGCCAATGCCCATCTAACCAAACCAAGCCCAACTGCAAAACTAGACCGAGCCTCCCCTACACGCTTGAGCCGAACTGGATCTGGACCAGACCTACTAGAACTGAACAACAGTTGACTTTGTCAAAAGTTTAAATCTCCACAACTCCCAGCGACCGATGCGATGTCCATCCTTGGAACTTGGGTTGAGGTACTAAAAGCAAGCCCAATGGGACACTAGGTTGTCCCAAGGGAACAACTTGAGGACTCTTCCTTACATGAATCCACTTAAATACACTCATTACTTTCCTTCTTCAAACAATATGGGATAATCACTTCATATCAGATAAACACTTCTTATGCCCATATCATTTTGCATACTTTGAACATTAGTTTCTCATCCGCTACAAATTGTTTTTGAGAAATTAAATATATCAAATTAATCTACTCCAAATATAGATTACTAATATGCAATTAATATCCACTTACACAAAATGAAACTTAATAGAACTATAAGTCGGTCAAACACCACTTTATCAAAACCAAAATTTTAACAAAAATAAGCATAAAAAATAGAGCCTTAAACATAGCATAAAAATATGACATCAATTTTGCTATAAAAATGCGTTATACAACTATGATTAAAAAAAAAAAAAAAAAAAAATACATCACAAATAGTGGCATACAGATATTACACTAAAATACGATAAAAATATTTATTTTGTTTAACCCTTCATAATAGTTTAAGTTAGTCCTAAGAAAAGAATGGTGTCTAAAAACAAAAGTCTTTTACCGATTTAAGAAACATTTTCTAAAAATTAATTTTATAGTAAAAAAATCATGAATGTTTTTGCTATTTGCTTTCAGAGTGTTAATTTTGTAAGTATATAATTTTTTCTTGATAAACAAGTATTTTAGAACACAATTTAAGATTAAAAAAATCATTCATGTTTTGCTACCTTAACTTAACAGCAACTTAGGGCTTCTTTGATAACCTAATTAATCTTTTAACTTGGAATAATTTAAGAGATTAAAAAATTAAGCTTGTTTATTTGGTAAGAAAAAAATTAAATCACTTAAATTGTTAATATTATCTTAAAATAGGCTATTAATTTTAAGTTGGTAAGGTAAGTCTTAACAAGGTAAGAGGAGGAAAGATAAAGAAAGGGAATGAGTTCAAAACCATTCATCAACATGTTTATTTATTCATTCAATGTTGCTTTCTTTTGTTTAAAATATTTTTTTCATACAAATTAAATTTAATCAAATTAAAATGTAATATTTTTATATTAGAAATTTTGATAATATTTTAATAGAGTATCATAATTAAATTGTAGATTTTTTTTGTCAAAGTTTATTAAAGTTGACCAAAATAGTGAAAATGAAATTTATTAATGTGGGATAAATGAGAATACCAAAAAAATGTTCAAACAATAATACTAGTATTGACCTAAATCAAAGATAATTTGACAAATAATATATTCTTTGCAAATTATAATTATTTATTTTTAAGAAATATGACTATTTGTTTGAGAATAAAGCGAAAAAAAAATCAAGTGAAAAGAAACGGGACTATTTTTTGATTATTTTTAAAATCTCTCTCTCTCTCTCTCTCTCTCTCTCTCTCTCTCTCTATCTCTCTCTCTCTCTCTCTCTCTCTATATATATATATAAAGGCTCAAGTAATTAGAGTCCCTTTCTATTTCAATTTCCCTCCAAAACTCTAACATGGACTATATATTGGCTAGGTACATTATCTCTAATTTTAATTGTCACAAATATAAATATTATGAATTCCAAAAAGACTCCTTCTCAATTTCTCTTTATGTAGAGCAGTCAATTTGGGATTGTCCCGCCGTATAAATGGGACGGAATGGGATAGTATATTCTAATCCCGTATAAAAGCGGGCCTATTTGGGACATTCCGTTTGGGATGCGGGACATACCACATTTTTAATTTTAATATTAATTTTTTTAACCTCAAAGATATTTAGCACTTAATTTTTTAATTTTTTCTTTCAACTATCCATTGTCTTTTTGTGTTGATTAAGCTATTTTATGAAAAATAAGAAGTTTTAGTTGGATTGTAAAATATTAATCTTATGTTTTAAATTTAATGTTTTGGCATCATCTTAGTTAGATTTTAGTTTTATAATATTAGCGTCTTCTTGTCCCGCATTTGTCCTGAATTGTCCCGCGTCCTGAGGTAGGATGGGACGGGACGATGATTTTCCGTCCCGCGAAGAATTTGGGACGTCTCGTCCCGTCCCGTAATATTGCGGGATTTCATAGTTTTGTCCCGTCCCATTTTTCCGAATTGATAGCTCTATCTTTATGTCATTAATAAGGCTCATCATAATGAATACCAGCATTAATAGTTTAATAGAAAAATTAATTGATAAATTTATATTGGGTTCTACCATTTACACATATTTTTTATTAAAAAATTGTGTAAAAACCTAATATGTTTTGTTAAAAATGTATATTTAATCATTTTTTACCCTGCTTTACTAAATTTTTACTAATCTACTACAGTATTGATGTAGGAGCCTTTTTTTCTTCAAAACGGAGACATTAATGTTCTTTAAGCATATCGTGATTATAGTAACGTTAACTATTTGGAAATTTAAAATTGGGAGACAATCTCTAATTAATGAATCCAATCTTGCCGCTTCTCATTCCTCCTAACCCAAGATTTTCTACCGATCTCATCTCACCCACCCTTCTCTCCTTTAACATAATTATAGTTTTGTTTATTGGAATAACATAATTATAATTAATACTATATTATTTTGAAATAATAATTAGATGAAATCTGAATACTACAACTTTTTTTTTAAAAAAATAACAATAAGTCGAAGGAAAGAGTAAATGATATATTTTGAGAAAGTTTGGTTGATTTTTTTTATATATATAAAATTTGAAATTTTAGTGACCATCTTTTTTAAGAGTAATACTATAAGTTTAAATTTCAATGAGTGCTATTTAGGTGAATTTTCACAAATAAATAAAGAGGAAGTCTTGTGTGAAAGGGTCTCACACATGAGACGGGTCTTAATGAAAGAGGAAACTGGCTTGCACCACCCCGTTTATAGGGGGAAAACCATTTACTCTCTCAACGAGACTCGTCTCACGTGTGATAACGTCTCACACAAGTTTTTATCATAAAAAATTGGTAAATAAAAATCATGGTAAGGTAGTTTCAAAACTAAGATAATTAATTTATATTGAAATTTAAGTTGAATTTTTTTTTATGTATAGCTAAAACAATAAACAAATGGTTTCTTTTAGGAAAAAGTGCACCAAAAATCACCCAACTCTGCAGCTTTTGTGGATTTGATCACCAAATTTATTTCCTTTGCATCCTACACATTCAATTCATTTGTTTTTGCAACCAACACATCCAACTCATTTTCTTTTGCGTCTATGCTCACTTTTACTAACCCTGTCAGTTTTTTTCCATTAAATAGTCATGCGCATTGCATGCGATCAAAATTTTAAGGGGTATTTTAGGTACTTCACTCTAAATTAACATTTAAAGGTTGAGCATGTTCCAAATAGGTCCCTGTCTTATTGCTCTTTCTTCACTTTAGTGATTTATGTTTATTATTTTTTCAATTAGCCGTTTTCATTATAATGTGTATTAAAAAAAACATTGACAAAGTTTATAATTTCATCCTTGAGTCTATTAATTTTTTAATTTAATGATATTATTGCCTTAAAATAGAGATTAATTTTTTAAAAAAATAAAACAAAATAATAACGATGAACTTGCCTAGATTTGAAGGTAATCACTCAAAACTAAATATAAACTCAGTTGCAATTGCCTAGATTTTGACCATAACTTAACAAGTCGTTTTTTTCAGTGATATAGATCTGATTCAAAATCCGTCCACTCAAACTCCTCTTTGCCGTCATTGTATCTATGAAGATCAACAATTATTTGTTGTAAAACCCAATGAAAATCTCATTTCCCCAAAATACCCCTTCAAATTTGGTCATATGCAGTGCACATGACTATTTAACGAGAAAAATTGACGGCGTTAGTGTCAGTGATTATGAATGCAAAAAAAAAAAAAATTTGGATGTGTTCTATGCAACGAAAATAAATTGAGTGATCAAATCCACAAAAGGTGTATAGTTGGGTGATTTTCTGTGCACTTTTTCCTTTCATTTATTTTTTTTATTTTTTTAAAGGCTATAAGATAAATTTTTTTCAAAAAAAAAACAATTTTTATTAGTTATGCAAAATGAGACATTTATAATTATAGTGACTATATAAATTTATTTTTTGCTATTTATCAAAAAAAAAAAAATGGCGTGCGTACGCACGGGCGTTCGACTAGTCATATAAATAATGACTGAAGTCATTGGAGCCCCTTTCTAAATCTGTTTCCCTCTCAAACTCACCCCTCTATAATACCTTGATTAGATTGTTTCTTGATCATAGTTGATAACATACACATAATTTATGGGTCTATACATGCTTTTAAATTACCGTATAGCGACATGTTGTTACGTGTATATATACATGTTTACACAAAAATACTGGATATTAATGGATAATTTCAAACTTTCCTTTTACCACAATTTCAAACTTGAATATTTTTTTATTTAACTACTAATAAAAAATTATCTATAATCAAATCTAACTAAATCGAAACCCAACTACTGAAAATCATTGTTGATGAAATCTCCATTTTAATTAGCTCTTATTAACCCCAAAATAGTCCAGCAAACCTGCAATCATATCCGAAAATCAGCAAAAAAAATTTAAAAAATAAATCTTAAAAAAATACAACCTAATATTACACTTAAAGATATATTATTAATCAAAGATATGACAAGATATATTATTAATCAGAGAACCTTCTATCCTATCCCAATTTCGATAATAAAAAAAAAACATTTCATAACTATTATTAAGAAAATAAAAATGTCAACTACCTTTAATAAAGTTCATTTTTTATACATAAAGATTGCAATTGCATAATAAGTCTAGGGATAAATAAAGAAGTAGATGGTAATAGTTCCACAATCAGTATCAAGAAACTCACATTTGAAAGCCAAAGTTTCTAGTGAAAAACACGTTTCTCAAATCATTGCCGAGTGATTTTTACTTCCCTTAATGCTGGAACACGAGAAATATATACCAAAATTAACTACTAGACAGTAAAGCCAAAATTAATATTTTCATTTAATTCCTCTTATAATATTTGATTTATTTATTTAAAATTCTTTTTTTATTAAAGTGTTTTAGCCGTGCGTTTAACGTACGGGTGTTACACTAGTTTATAAATAATGGCTGAATTTGGCTAAGCCCCTTTCTAAAAAAGGTTCCCGCTCAAACTCACCCTCTATAATTAGAAAACTGGATTAGGATGTCAACTTCCTCGGCTATTTAAAAGGAATGAACTTATCATTTTCCTCTGAATGCCAGTCTTGAGATTCCTTAGAGGATTTATTCAAATTTGTTTATTCTAGGAAGATATTGTTGTATAGTTGGTAGAAATAATTTCAGATATTAGAGAATCTTATCCTAATACAAGCTATTGTAATATAATCTATTGTAATCAAACAATTCTATTATTGTTAAGAGAAACATCTTCATTTTAATTATTGCTAAATATTATCTATAGTGTGATACATACATAGGAGTATCTATTTTTCGTTTGTCTATTCAAAATTTAATACTAACTTTATTACAATCTAATTAGTGTCTATTAATATTTCTTTTGTAATAAATAAAATTTTAGGATAGGAAATAGGAAATAGAGGGGGAGGGTCGATATATATTTTGGGATAACAAATGGAATGAATTTTGAAATTTAAGTTTATCTAGCTTGGCTCAAATCGTGATTTGTTTTTATTGGTTTAGTATTGGCGATTCTAACCAATTTAGACACAGAATATATTTTAAACTGTGGTTATAAATATACTATCTTTAATCAATAAAATAAATACTCTTCCAATAATGACCTTCCTATCAACATTTCTTATTATCCATAAAAGAAAAAAAATAATACTAAAAGCATTATCTTATACTACCTCTGTCCCTAAATGAGTGTCCAAATTTCATTTTAAGGGACACTGAAAATCTCAACTTTTTGAACAATTTGGTAACAACGATTCATATATAATCTTGTAATCTCCTTTCCAAACCTTTAGTTTTGCACGTATAAAGAAACCGGTGAAAAAAAATTCGAAAAAAAATGTTTAGGGAGAAAGTTATGTTAAAAAAAGACACTCATTTAGGGACAAAGATTTCTTGAAAATGAACACTCATTTAGGGACAGAGGGAGTAGTACATTTTAAGCATTACTCACTGAAAATATCAATTTAAATGTTCTAATTTGGTAAGTGATGATTTAAGCAAATTTTCAAAAGACGTTAACATAATTACTTTTTGATTGTATATTTCACATGCATTAACTGTATTTTTTTTTTAAAACTATGCAAATGCTTAATACGACATCTATTCATTTTTTAAAAAAACATACTAGGCTATTTATCTTATTAATAAAGTAGGCTCAGGGCCTATAAAGTACAGATACATTTTTCTAGCCAAATTCGCATTGACATGCGCTAGATGAATTACATTTCTATCTACTTTACTAACATGAGCCCTATTACACTGTGACATAAGAAATCAGATACCCGATTTGATAGAATCTAAAGTAAAGTAAGTGCATCTTGGATGTTGTCCCTGGCTTGAGTAGAATCTGTCAGAATGAAGATGTTACGGTAGTCGTGCTGGACTGCCCATTCAAGACTTTCCAAATTGATAGAATTTTTGTTTGAGTACTGGAGGAGGCTTTCCAGGAGATGATGCCAGTCGCTATTCTTCCCGATGCTGGATCCCAGAGTTCCCAACCTAATCCAGCCCATCTTGCATTTTGCTTCCATGATCCATCCGAAATAAGAATTTTAGGTTACTTGAGATACATTTGTTGAGATATTCCTTGAGAGTATTTCCATTCCACGAATCAAGACTCAGAAAAAAACTAGAGGTTGATGTGCTAGTATTTGAGAGGTGAGGGGGCGAATGGGTTTGGGGGGTTGATTTGTTGAAAGGCTTGTTTTAATTTTTGGGAGGTGTTGGAGGGCAATTGGAATGGTGTCGTGTATGGTTGTGTAAGCATTGTTGAAGACAACGTTGTTCCGGTTAAGCCAGATTTTCCAAAAGATTAACAAGGTTAGGCAGATCCAATGTTGGAGCAGGTTTGGCTAGCCATGAAGTGAACCATTCAAGGAGGTTTTGGGAGAGGTGTCTTGGGTTAGGGTTTGGATGGTTTACTGGGGCTTGAGACCAGACTAGGTTTGCTAGTCTACAGGATAAGAATAGATGAGTTTCAGATTCTTCAAGGCTACCATATCGATTACAAAAGTTGAGGCTTGAGCATTTCCTTAAAGCTAAGGCCTTTTGTGTTGGAAGAACATGGTTTAGTGCTCTCCAAACAAATTTTTTTATTTTTGGTTCAAGGGGAAGTTTCCAGAAGGTTTTCCAGCTCTTTCTATGGTTGGAACTTTCTAAGCATTCATTGCTTTAAAGGTATGTGTCTTAAAGGTATGTGTCTCGGTTGTCCTACATATTCAATTATTGTACAATTTAAATATGATGTTCACTATTTTAACTTCATATATAAATTTTGAAAGTGTGACATAATATAACAATATCTAATCACAGTTCACTTGGTAAAAAAAAAAAAAAACAATAATAGATATCATGAATTCCCACTTTTTTATATTAGTTTTAAAGATTTTTATTCGTGTGTTTAACGCACGGGTGTTGTACTAGTTTTGATTAAATTTAATGTATGTAGTTTGTTGATCGAGCATAAAATGTGATCAAGGCCGGATTCGCGGTTTGGATATCTAGAGAACTTGCTAACCTGCAAAATGAACACCGTGAGCTTAGCCGGGGCTTCACCGGCGAAGGCCCTCGGGTGTGAGAATAAGTTAGATGCTCTTGAGAGAGAAAACATGGGGAGGAAAGAGAGGTAGGGTCAGAGACCAGACCTGGATTTAGGGTTTTGGTCCCCTATTTATAGTGGTAGGTCAAAGAGCCTTGTGGGCCAATTTCCCTACTGGGCTGTGCTTCCCTTAGTGTGGAAGGTTCCAGATAGATATGGCGATGATGTCATAGTGTCCCTAGTCAGAAGGAGAAGAGCAGGTGAGCTAGTGAGTAGGTGAACGAGCAGTGATGTCTCCGGCTTGGTTAGAGACGAGCAGAGCTCAGGAGAGCTAAGAACTGGGAGCTGAGAGCTGAGAGTAGTTGAGAGCTGGGAGGAGCTGAGAGCTGGGAGTTGAGGAGAGCTGGACTCGGTGACGAGCTAGACTCAGCGATGAGCTGGGAGTTGAGGAGAGCTGGACTCGGTGACGAGCTGGACTCAGCGACGAGCTGGGAGTTGAGGAGAGCTGGACTCAGTGACGAGCTGGACTTAGCGACGAGCTGGGAAGTATGGTGTCCCAAGGTGAGCCTCAAGAAGACGAACAATGATGGCCCATTAGTTTTTAACCGGGCAAACCCAATAGTCGCTCCCGGGTTATTCCTTTCAGTGGCCCCCTGCGTCTGAGTCGAACGAAGTGAGAGTCAGAAGCATTGGAAAGTCCAAGGGATTCCTTGGTGATAGATGTCGTCCAGGTCGTTCTTCTTTTTGTGACCAGGCTGATCGTATCCATTGCTGATGATGTTCCAAACGGGTTGGCTAGCCATCTTGTATCCTACCTCGCTTATAGGGACGAGGTAAGATTGTTTTTTCGAGACTTGGCTCGTGAAAATGAGGCGGATTGCTTGCTCATGCAAGACAGCTCATGGAAGCGAGGTGGATCGTTTGCTAGGATAAGGCTTAACCAAGAATGCTTGCTAGGGCAAGACATAGCTCGTTTGAACGAGGAGTGTGTTGCTTGCTTGGTGCAAGACTTAACCAGTGTATTGCTTGCTTGGAGCAAGACTTAACCATTGTATTGCTTGCTTGGAGCAAGACTTAACCAGTGTGTTGCTTGCTTGGAGCAAGACTTAACCATTGTTTTGCTTGCTTGGAGCAAGACTTAACCAGTGTGTTGCTTGCTAGGAGCAAGACTTAACCAGTGTGTTGCTTGCTTGGAGAAAGACTTAACCATTGTATTGCTTGCTTGGAGCAAGACTTAACCAGTGTGTTGCTTGCTAGGAGCAAGACTTAACCATTGTATTGCTTGCTTGGAGCAAGACTTAACCAGTGTGTTGCTTGCTAGGAGCAAGACTTAACCATTGTATTGCTTGCTTCGAGCAAGACTTAACCACGATTGCTTGCTTGGAGCAAGACTTAACCAGGATTGCTTGCTAGGGGCAAGGCTTAGCTCGTGAAAACGAGGTGTGTTGCTTTAAGAAGCTAAGCATGGCGGTGTTGCAGAGGTTGGAGTATTCTTGGTACGTAAATGGCTCTCTATGGTTTTTTCTGGAGCTGGTACCTGGTGAGCAAGACTTAACCAGGATTGCTTGCTTGGAGCAAGACTTAACCAGGATTGCTTGCTAGGGGCAAGGCTTAGCTCGTGAAAACGAGGTGTGTTGCTTTAAGAAGCTAAGCATGGCGGTGTTGCAGAGGTTGGAGTATTCTTGGTACGTAAATGGCTCTCTATGGTTTTTTCTGGAGCTGGTACCTGGTTAAATTGTAATCCCGCGAGCTGAGACGAGCTGACTTAAATGAGCAGAGAGTCAGTGACGAGCTGAGCTAAGTGAGCAGAGAGTCAGTGACGAGCAGGGAGGAGAGCTGGATTTAGTGACGAGCTGAACTAAGTGACGAGTTGAGGTCACTGATGAGCTCAGAGGAGAGCTGGGCTCCGTGACAAGCTGAATTGAGTGACGAGTTGAGGTCACTGATGAGCAGAGAGGAGCGCTGGAATCCGTGATGAGCTGAATTAAGTGACGAGCTGAGGTCACTGATGAGCAGAGAGGAGCGCTGGAATCCGTGATGAGCTGAACTAAGTGACGAGCTGGACTCAGTGATGAGCTGACGAGCTGAGAGTTGAGGAGAGCTGGACTCAGTGACGAGCTGAGTCCAGTGTATTGCTTGCTTGGAGCAAGACTTAACCATTAAATGCTTGCTAGGGCAAGACTTAGCTCGTTTGAACGAGGAGTGTGTTGCTTGCTTGGTGCAAGACTTAACCGGGATAGAGGATTGTAGCTTGGATTGGCCCCCCGGTATATAGCACCTTTAGCTACTTAAAATTTCCCGATACAAGGTAGAGCTTGCTATAAGTTGTTCCAAGCGGAGTGGGAGGTCGTGGCCGAAGATGACTGGTCAAACAAGAGTGACGATGGCGTTCTCTTTCTTCATTTTCTCTAGTAAATTAAACCGGACCAGTGACTTGTATAGCAGCGAGTATGGGTCGTCACTTTCCTCATTTGCAAAGCTGACCGAATATTCTTTTTACGGGTGTTGCTCGTGAGCTCGTGGGTTTTCCGTAAAAGATGAGCTCGTGAGCTCTTTGTAGGGAGATGAGCTCGGCGGAGTCCTAAAAGATGAGCTTGCTGCTTCGTAGGAGATGAGCTCGGGCTTCATAAAAGGTGAGCTCGTCGGCTTTCCTTAAGAAGTGAGCTCGCGGCTTCGCAGGAGATGAGCACGTCAGCTCCCTGTGAGAGGTGGGCTCGTCGGCATTATAATGAGATGAGCTCGGAGACTATTGCGCTTAAAGTCTGACGGGGATTGGCGAAGATTTGATAACTTTCAATAAAACTTAACGAAGTCTTGATAGCCGTCAATAAATAATCCCCCAGTTAACAGAGTTGACGGAAGAGGATATGTTGTTTCTTTTAGCTTTCTATCTTTTATTTTTCTTCAGCTAACGCATGGTACAGGTTGAAACGGCAGAACCCACATGCTCGTATCAATTGTTATACAGTAGTCTTTTTTGTGTGACTAGTAATATTCCTTGATCTTTGCTCCTTCCCCATTATCATATATTGACAGCAAGATAATAGTATGCCCACATGGGCTTTGTACTATTTGTCAATGCTTTCCAGAAAAGTAGTAGTACTACCCTATAGACTTTTGTCTATATGTGCACACACCACTCCCTAGTAGCGAGTAGGCCGGAAATGGCAAATTTCACCGGAGCGAGCAATAGGGTTCGCTAGATTTGAAACGAGTTGCGTGTCGTCGGAGCTTGCTTAATTACGATCGGAGCGAGGTGGGGATGGCGGCAGCACGAAGTTTAGTTGTCGCCGGACTGAGATTGGGTGACCGGAGTGGTGAGAGATCGTCGGAGCTCGCTGTCCGACGAGCTGGGTGTCGCCGGAGCTCACTTAGTTTTGATCGGAGCGAGGTGGGGAGGGCGGCAGCATGAAGTTTAGTTGTCGCCGGACTAATATCGGGTATCCGGAGTAGGGAGAGCTCGCTGTCCGAGCATTCGTGGACTTAATGGAACTCATAGATCGAGATGGTGGTCTTTGGAATGAGGTCGGGGACGCCAAAGTGCGAGCTGGAAATAGCAACTGGTTCAGAGTTGTACTCTCCAGCATTAATGGCTGCCCGGAACTTGTCGGATGAGATGATTCGTCGGAGCTGGGCATCGCCGGAGCTCATAGCTGTTTGGAACGAGTTGAGTTGCTGGTTCGAGGTGAGTAATACCTGGAGTGAAGTCGGAGTCGAGTTTGATGTTGTGGACTGAAGCAACGAGATGAATAAAGAAAGCTGCGAGTTGAAGGTTGTTCTAGGGTGCTCAGAACAGGGTGGAGGTCGCCGACTGGGTCGGAAGACTACCAGACAGATTGTTCTTGTCGGAGCGCGCTGGGGGTTCACCGGAGTTCATCAAGATGGGTCTTGTTGGGAATATGAGCAGTTTGAGTTAGTTGCAGAATTCAGCTTGGAAATCGAATGGGGCGAGCTGGGGTTTACAAATTTGTACGTGTTAAGAGTTGCTCTGATTTTCGTCGAAGGGCGTGCTAGAGTCACTCGCATCGAGATTGGGTGAACGGAGTAGAGGTCGTCGAAGCTGGGTGTGGTCGGAGAGTGAGGTCCGTTTTCTGGGCGCCTAAATTCAAGGTGCACGAGCTACGAACTCGGTGAGCTATACACGAGCTGGAACAAATGGATGAGGCCGTCCCTGTTTCTTTGACGAGGTGAAGTGTTACTAGAAGTGAGGTCGGGTCGACCGGAACGCGAGCTGGCGGTGGAGTCCGAATATCCAGGAAGTTGGAGCTTGGAGTTTGAGGTCGTGAACTGCTCGACGAGGTGGTCAATGCAAGAGCGAGTTGAGCTTTATTTCGACTCGGAGGGCATTGGGTCCGCCTACCAGGTGTTTGACGAGTTGACGAGTCGGAGGTTTAATTTGCTGGAATGAAGGGACGATGCCGATGTGCGATGTACGAAGCTGCTCTCCGTCACATACATGTATCCATTTATATATAAACATTGGATTCCCTTCACTTTTTATTATTGTTGAACAAAAAACCCACTACCCAGCCACGTGATTTTTGTACTCTTGTGGCAGCACTTTATCAGAAATAGTACTATTCCCTTGACTTTCGCTCCACTTCTCAAAAAATGACAGCTATTATTATGTACTATCTGTCCATTTCTTTTCAACTTTTCAAAATGACCACCATACCCCTTTGTCGGCCTGCGACTGTAGTTCGCCGGCTTCCGGCTAAAATGCCGGAGCTTCAGGTAACTATTGCCGGGGCTTCATAACTCCGATGAAAGTGATTTTTACGACTGTTTTCTCGTCTGGTTAAGGGGATTTCAGATCTGGCGCTCTTTTTTACTTCGTTTTGCATGATTTTTTTTACCATTGTCTACGTTTTCTTGAGACGAATCTTCTACTGGCCTCCATTTTCTCACCGTAACAACTGACATTTTCCTCCCTTTTTCAACCGGCGAATGTCGCCGGAAAAGTCACCGAGATCTTCATATTTCTTCTGAACATTCAAAGGGCCTTTGAGAGAAGACATGGAGTTTTGTGTTTCCAAGAAGAAAAGACTAGAAAGAAGAAGGAAATGGATTGTCCATTTTGCATTTGACAACACCATGGAAATGAACTCTCTCTCTCTCTCTATGAATTTTTGCTTGCAGGGAATGGAGAGGCAAGGTGTACGTGAGTAGCTATCTAAAAATCAGCTTTGGCTCACCAAATCTAATTGACCTTTTCCCCCCTTTTTCGCCGGTGAACGGAAAATTCGCCGGAATCCGAGAATCTGACTTTTTGTGTTTCAAGGAAGAAATGAGTTAAAAAATGACAGGAAATATGGGAAAGAACTCTCTAGGCTAGCAAGACATCGTTTCCCGGCAATGGAACCAATTGATCGAGCATAAAATGTGATCAAGGCCGGATTCGCGGTTTGGATATCTAGAGAACTTGCTAACCTGCAAAATGAACACCGTGAGCTTAGCCGGGGCTTCACCGGCGAAGGCCCTCGGGTGTGAGAATAAGTTAGATGCTCTTGAGAGAGAAAACATGGGGAGGAAAGAGAGGTAGGGTCAGAGACCAGACCTGGATTTAGGGTTTTGGTCCCCTATTTATAGTGGTAGGTCAAAGAGCCTTGTGGGCCAATTTCCCTACTGGGCTGTGCTTCCCTTAGTGTGGAAGGTTCCAGATAGATATGGCGATGATGTCATAGTGTCCCTAGTCAGAAGGAGAAGAGCAGGTGAGCTGGTGAGCAGGTGAACGAGCAGTGATGTCTCCAGCTTGGTTAGAGACGAGCAAAGCTCAGAGACGAGCAGAGCTCAGGAGAGCTAAGAACTGGGAGCTGAGAGCTGAGAGTAGTTGAGAGCTGAGAGGAGCTGAGAGCTGGGAGGAGCTGAGAGCTGGGAGTTGAGGAGAGCTGGACTCGGTGACGAGCTAGACTCAGCGACGAGCTGGGAGTTGAGGAGAGCTGGACTCGGTGACGAGTTGGACTCAGTGACGAGCTGGATTTAGCGACGAGCTGGGAAGTATGGTGTCCCAAGGTGAGCCTCAAGAAGACGAACAATGATGGCCCATTAGTTTTTAACCGGGCAAACCCAATAGTCGCTCCCGGGTTATTCCTTTCATTTGTCATTACCAAATAAATTGGAGTCTTACAAAATTGAGTAACTTAATAATTTTAGCTCTACAATTTCAGCTCTATATTTTCAACTCTATTATTTTCAGAGTTTAATTTTCAGTTTTGCCAAACATGACCTCAAATTTAAGCACATGAAACATGAGAGTTTGTACATCAGTATACTAGGTTGGGCTTATGAATTTTGATGGGCAATCCACTTTAAGATTTCAACTTCTTAGGCCATCTATGTTCGTGCTACGTAAGAAAAGGGCACCAGTTGATTTTGAACATGTATTGTTATGGGCCTCGGAATAGAGTAATATGCTTTTCTGCCCCTCGTACTATGGCCCCAACATCAATTTGACACTCGTACTGCTGAAACACTAAATGTATGATGCGTACTATGGTTTTATTAACAAAATTAACCAATTTACTATTCAGTTGTTAACTTTATCTAACACACGTTACTTTTCTAACGAGCATTAATTTATTTTAACGGATGTTAATAATTTATGTTAACAAAATTAACTTTTGTTATCTCCATCATCTTCCCAAACCCAACATCCACCCCACCCTTCGCAACCCAACACCGCCCCATCGCCACCGCCACAAACCAGTCACCACTCCACCCAACCAACTCCACCATTGATGGATTAGAAGCATCTCCAACACCAATCGACCCCCTTCTTTGCAAATTAGGATTTGAGCTCCCATTTACACCTTCCACGCCAAAAATCCTGTACCAATCCCCTTCCTAGCCATGACCGCACCTACCCTAAACCTAGGCGCCGGCCAAGAGCAAGAAAACCTGGGAAAATTCCGGCCAAAAGGCCAAAAATCGAAGCAAAACCGAATCCGGTCACTTTCCCGGTCTGGTCCAGAAAAAATCAATTTCCCGATTCATTAACCGTTGGATCGCCTTCAAATTTCTGGAGAAGGTTCGCGACACCTAGGCGCACATATTGACCGTTGGGATCTGAAAAATTTCTGGAGAAGGTTCGCGACACCTATAATACGCATCATACATTTGTTGTTTCAGTAGTACGAGTGTCAAATTGATGTTGGGGCCATAGTACGAGGGGCAGAAAAGCAGATTACTCCCTCGGAATATCCTCCGTACTTAACGAAAAAATGTTTCTTCGTCAAAATTTTGACGAAAACATTTATAAATACTGCCTCCGAGATAGTTTCATTTTAAAGTTAAGTTTCATAAAATTGGTGATTATAAAACTTTAATTTTGAAAATGAGATTAATTTTTTGGGACAAAAAATATGGAGAAATGGGACTATCAGGAGTATTAATCCCTTCATATCAAAATGGGTTGAAAATATGAAGAAAAAAAAAAAACACTTTTTAAAAAGATTACAAAAAACTTGTTTTTAAAATATGCAATAGTATTTTTATAAATAACTGAATTTTGTTTTAAGAATATATGCCATTTTTATTTTTAAATAATCAGAACTTATGGAATACGCTGAGACTCACTAACACTATCACTGACACACGGCATTTGCACTTTTTAAAACTACTACTAACACGCTTTAACAGACTTTTTAAAACCCACTGACGCTATCTAACACACACACACACACTTACATTTTTTTACACACACTGGTATTCATTAACACAAACACGATACCAGTTTGAATGTTTTTAGAGTCAGTTTTGATGTTTATGTCCTTAGTATGAATGACTGGCATTTTATAACATTAATGTTAGAGACATGCAATTTTGATAAACATGTTTCCTCAAGCGTTAAAGAAAAAATGTGTTTTCCCTAAACCTACACAAGAAAAAATCCGTCCCAGAGTAAGAGTCATACTTTCCATTTTGTTACGTCCCAGAGTAAGAGTCATATTCCTAAAATGGCAAAGAATCTTTACTATTCACCCCAATCATTCTCTCTCCTATTTTACTTTTATACTCACAAAACCAATCAATTCACTATTATCTCTCACTCATTCTCTCTCATACTTTACTTTTACACTCACAACATTTACATTACTTCCAATATTTATTAATAAGCGTGCAAATGAGGGGTAGGACTCTTACTCCGGGACGGAGGGAGTACTATATATATATTTTTTTATGTAAAAGTTTATAGTAAAATGATATTGTGTATTTTGTAAATATCAGGATTATGCATATTTTTTGCCATCAACTTTAAACATTTTAAAAATGTCTTTTTAAATGAAATATAGATAGTTATTTTTGGAGTGAATGCCTATCTTAATATAGTTATAATAAACATTTTGTATTATTATGAATATTATCACTTTTACAAACATTTTGTTATTCACTTTCCAAACTTTTAGTTTAGCAAGTAATCCCTCCGTCTCAAAATGATCTTCTCACGTGTTTTGCCGTTACTACGAGAGAACTTTGAGCGATAATTTTAGGTTGATTTAATTATTCTAATATAAATCTAAAACTTGTTATTGATAATGATATTGTTGATGACGTAATAATAACAAGTTTTAAATTTCATTAGTTTAATTAAATAACTTAAAATTATTGGTCAAAGTTCTTTCGTAATGATAAAAAAAATGAGAAGATTATTTTGAGACGGAGAGAGTATATATAAAGTGAGTTGTGAAATTTTTTTTGTAAAAAACATGTAGGGGATTTTTTTTTTTTTTTTATTTTTTACAAGAAGACGTTCATTTTAGGTCTTTTTTTTTAAAATGAAAATTCATTTAGGGTATGTGGGGAGTAAGTGATATAAGGACATTTCGTGCGATGCTATTAAAGCACTTAAAATTCATTTTCTTAAATTTTCTTCAAAATGAAAAAATAAAAAGACACATATATAGAAGATATATGAAAAATAATTCGGTACAATTTTATAAAGAGTGTAGTCATACTTAATTTCTAAGTACACCTATTTTTATTCTTAAAATACTGTATTGCATATCATTTTAAAACATGAAGCAGGTGTATTAGAGATTTGAAATGTGTTGGTGAGTACTGCTATTCACACATTTCACCATACACCTCATTTCTCTTTAATCTGTATATGTCAAAACTATTTTCTTTACATTGTTCATACATAAAGCATAATTTTGTATCTTTCTAAAAAAAAATATTTTGAACCTTAAGATGTACGTAAAGGTGAGTTTGGATATCTAAATACAAGATTTTCAAAAGTAATCTATTTATAACACGTTTTCATACTATCACCATTTTGTACTGTTATTGTTTTCGTACTGACACCGTGTCATAGGTAGGGATGGAAATTCGTCCGAACTCGAGGGCGATCGCCCCGAAAAAGTAGGGTTAGGATCACAGTTTTTAAAACCCGCACGGGTTCGGGTCGGGCTCGGTATCACAATCTGACCCGCCCCGACCCGACCCGAACCGAGTGTATAAGTGATATATTTTTATTTTCATATAGGACCTTCTAATATTACCCTTTTACAATTCACTCCAAGTATATAAAGAAAATTTAGGGTTTCATTTCATTTGTGAAACAAATTGTGCTGTAGTCTCTCTCTCTCTCTCCGCCGAATGTCGATCGCCGACGCCCAACGCCTCGCCGACGCCGTTTCCTTCTCCGTCGTCGGTGATCTCGAGACTCTTGAGTCGAGAGCCCAACGCCGACGCCGACGCCGTTTCCTTCTCATCCCGTTTCCTTCTCCGTCGTCGGTGATCTCAACCTGGGAATTCAAGGTTAGTCTTCTTCTTCAATCTAAATAATGCCTGCTGTTGTATCTCTCTTTCTCACTCCGCCGTTTCATGCTTTGCTTCTCCGTCGTCGGTGTTCTCCAGACACAAATCAATATGCAATTTCTTAGGGTTTCAGTGAACATTATTGATGTGAAAGTGCAGCAACTGCTTGAATGTCATTTTCTTGTTGAATGGATCTGGTTTTGGGTTTTGGGAATGAAAGGAAAGGCGGGGCGGGCACGGATCACCAATGCTCGGGGCGGGTTCGGGTTCGGGTGAATGACCAATTCCCACGCATCGGGCTCGGGTAAAGGCAAACCCGCCCCGAACCCGACCCGTTGCTATCCCTAGTCATAGGCATTGGCACGAGTACTAGTTTATCTACAATTTATAACTCAAAGTAGTCAGGATTTGGAACCGCTCATATTAAAGTTTACTCTTTCCTTCATGATCCACTATGATGATGTTACCTAGTACACATTTTTAAATTAGTACTATCTCCGTCCTAAAATGATCTTCATATTTGATTATTCAAACTTTTTAAGGACATGAACACTTGCTTTAGTAGCCATCTTTTGTTTATGCAATTTTAAGTATAAAATGTAGAAATGGGAAGAACTTTTTGGGACAGTGAAAAATGTCAAATAGGAAGATCATTTTAATTTAAGACGGAGGGAGTAGTTGATATTAATGTTATCTGGGTCTTACTTATATCAGATTATTTCTAGTAGTCCGCCCAAGGATCGTGGCCATTTATAGACCATGCATAGACATGATAGTGGCGGAGTCAAAAAAAATAAAAAATAAAATCAGCAGCAAAATTGCATAACATATTTAAGGCGAGCAAGAGTAAATATTAGTGCACTTATGTTTTTACATAAAGGAGGGCAAAATATTATATATTGCACTAATACCACAAACTTTTTTTTTTTTTTTGACAATGTCCACGTCAGAAAGAAGCGAGGAGAGGGATCAAACCCACCGAAAGTGAGGCTTGGCTTTACCACTGGACCACTCATTTGGGAACAATACCACTAACTTTTGAAAAATATAGACTAGTAAAAACTTTTAAAACAAAAACAAAGGGGACAATTGCCCCCATCCATAACACCTAGCTTCCCTTGGGCATGGGCAAATCCAAATTCATCCCTTTATCCTGAAAACATGATCGACTTTAATTTTCAACTCAATTTAAACCATAGTATTTTATAAAAAAAACTTAATTACTTCTATGACATTTGTTTAAAAAATGTTATTGATAGTATTTTTAATGATAAATCAATAATAATTTGTAGTAAAAGTTAACAAAGATAGCTAGTATTTTCATTAAATTCTAGTTAAAATTCAATTAATTGGTTATAAAAATTAGAGTGAGATTATTTTTCCTAAAAGCTAGTATATCGTAATTATGTTCAAAATCTCAACCAGGCTTTTTGTTTTTAAAAATTTAGTTTTTTATTTTAATAATAAATGATAGATAGATTGCCTTACGGCTTTATCAAATAACCTATAAATAGGCTTGCACATCTCTAATAAGATTCGAACTCGCTACCTCCATTATAAAAGTTAATATCGGATACCATCAGAACTAAATACTTTGTAAATCTCAAATAGCAGAGACGGACTCAAGCATAAGAATTGTGTGACGATGAATCTAATAATAAAAAACTATTATAGTGTTTTGGTTAGTGCTTTTATTTATTTACTGAATAACCCAAGTTTGATTTTCCTTAAATTTTGACTTTGTGGACCTGGTTATATTCTGAGTTGAGTCCGCCACTATCAAGTAGGCTAATTAGATGAAGACAAAAAACTTGTATGAGAACAACATGATCTGGACTTATTATCCGGATCCATGGCCCACATGGTTTTTTCTTCTAAATAGTTTTTTTAGTTTTTATATATATATTTTTTTCGGTTTGCCAAAGGTAATAGTTACTATAACTAAATGTAACAAACGTGTTATTTATATGTAACAGTTTGTATACATAAAAGTAATACATATATACAGAAAAGTAACAGTGTTTTTTTTTTTTTATGTTTTCTTCGTTTGCCAAAAGTAATACTTATTATAACTAAAATGTAACGAACGTGTTACTTATATATAACAGTGTTTATACATAATTGTAACACATATGTATAGAAAAGTAATAATTCAACCATTTACACTTTAGAACTAAAAACACTTGTGTTAGTAACATTGTAAAAATAAGAAAGTAACAAGTTTTATAAACGAATGTTACATTTTACTTGTATAATAACATTGTAAAACAGTTACGTTTACTTGTATAATAGTATATCTATATGTTTTCAAATAATAAGTTACAATGAGTTCAATTTATCATGATACATGTAAAGGTATTACATTATCTATAGAAATCTGTTACAATTTCATATACTAAAGTGTTACATTTACTTGTACAAATAATTACATTCATTTATATAAGTGGTTATTTTTCAAATGTTACTTTCTTAATAAAATCAAAATACTCAAAAATAAAAAATATTCTGGAAAAACACTATTACATTTCAGTATAACTATAATTACATTTAGTTAGTGTTACACGTTTTTATATTTTGTATTACAGTTGAAAGATGAGTAAAATGAGCTTTTTTTTTTGTAAAACTGGTGTTACGTTTACTTATAAACAATGTTACTTTATAAGTAACACAGTTGTTACATTTAGTTATACTAAGTATATTACTTTTGGCAAACGAAAAAAAAGTAAAAAATAATAATATAAAAACTAAAAATAAAAAGGAAAAAAATTAAAAAAAAATGGGCCAATGGGTCGCTGCCACGTGGCAGATTTTGAGTGGAACATGGGTTGGGATCCTACGCTACGCGGAAAATGTTGTACACGGGTCATGGTCGACCCGTCTCTTCTATGAGACGGATCTAGGTGTTCTCACAAGAGACCACCTCTTAGATGAATGAACGAACTATGGAGTACTCCTTCCGTTCCATAATATGTGCACAAAATGGGTTTTGTTTGGGAATTAATGGATGAATTGTAGTGGGTAATTGTTGTTTGTGAGTGTGAAAAGTGAAGAAAAAGAAAGTGGGGTAGTGAATAGTAGGCTGATTGGTGTTCTGAGTATAAAAGTAAAGTATGAGCGAGAATGGTGGGATGAATAGTAAAGATTCTTTGTCATTTTAAAAAAATGTGACTTATCAATGGAATACCCAAAATGGTAATTTGGGCCACAGAGCTACATGCATGTAGATACAAAAAGAGATTGTAAAGTGGGAAACAATATGATTTCAAGAAACATGATTAAAGTCTAAAGTGTGTAGAAATATTGGGTTGGCTTGGAGAAAAGGTTCATCATTGTGATAAGATTGATTGAGTGAGTGAGAGTAGGATCTCCAAAATAAACCCTAGAGCTTAATTATTTTATATGGGCCTTGTGGCCTTTTCATTGTTTAGGGACCCATTTGATTGTGCTACTACTATGTCTGAATTGGACATTTGCTTATTCCTAATTTAAATCATTCCTCAATAATTAGGGGAGTTTCTAACTCAATTTTAATACAAATTGGAAGACAGCTTCTAGTCTCTCTCTATTAAGGAAATTGCTATTGATTAAGAAAAATTTCACATATATTTATATCAAGAGCAATTTCAGATATTTATTTTAAGACATACAGTATTATATAGTACAATACTAGAAGAAGGCATCGCAACAAAATTTCCAAGGCACAAATCACAAAACAAAGGACGACCAAGGAAGAAGGGAGGTAGGCGGTGGCGGATATGATAGCAGGTGTGAAGTAGCTGAGTAAGATTTTTTTTTTTTTTTTAACGGAGCAAGTTTATTTCTAATATGAAATATCAGAAATAATTACCTAATTCAGTTTAAAGGGGAAATAAATTTAATATAGTGTTATTTTTGCCATCATATACATAAAGAAAATAAAATATTTATATTTTTTGCTCCCTTTATTAATGATTTTTTTTTAAAAAAAATTGGCTATGTCACCGATAAAAAATATATAAATGATTTAAACACTTATATTCACCTCATAAAAAGTAAATGAGAAAACAAAATACAAGAACTACGGACCCGGAACCGCTCCACCCAAAACCGCTGCACCCCTCCATCAATGGCTCAGATCGAGGCCACATATGCGAGCTCAACATCTGTGCGGCTAAGATGATTTCAATTTTTTGTGGGTCCCACCGAGCTCGGACACATCTCATCCGTCGAACACAAAAAAAAATAAGGTGGCTCCAATCGGAACCATTTGATGGAGCTAAGTAAGGGGTGCAGCGGTTCGAAATCCCAAGAACTAGTCTTCATTATTCGGTAGGTTTTGAAATGGAAGAAAAGGAGAGAAGTTATTAACTCGTCAAACACTCCCATGTTGGTTCTTTTGGTACGGTCGTGTATGGCTGGGGGTGGGGTTCACGTGTTATTCAAACTTGTCCTTACAGTTCCTACTCTGTCTCTGTTGTCTAATTCCTCACCTATGCTCTGCTTTTACCTTTTCAATTTGAAACATTTATCTTCGATATACTGTATCTTCCCACTCAAAAGTGTTCCATTCACTTTAGTGACGGAGGGAGGAGATTTTTTTGAAAAGTCGCAAATTTATTTTTATTAGTTTAAGTGAGTAAGAAAAGAGTTTAGTGTATTTTTTTCTTTACTGAATATAGGGTAAAGTTTAATTTATTATACTAACACTAATTAAAATTTACAAAAATTCCACTAGTCTATAACTATATAAAATGAAGAAAGTCTTGCTATTTTTAGAAGACAAAAACTTGTGTGCACACATGCATGATCCGTCTCATCCATGAGACGAGTCGGTTTTTGACCCGCCCGCCCGACCCACGAACCGGCTCCAGGACTCAGGGGTCGAACCTGCCACGTGGCAGCCTCTCATAGGCCCAAAAAAAAAAAAAAATTGTTTTTTTTTTTATTTTTTTTTGGTTTTTTTCGGTTTGTCAAAAGTAATAGCTACTATAACTTAATGTAATGACTGTATTCATATAAAGTAGCAGTTTATATACATAAAAGTAATACATATATACAGAAAAGTAACAGTGTTTTTTTCTATGTTTTCTTCGTTTGCCAAAAGTAATACTTATTACAACTAAAATGTAACGAACGTGTTACTTATATGTAATAATGTTTATACATAATTGTAACACATATGTATAGAAAAAGTAATAATTCAACCATTTACATTTTTAGAGCTAAAAACACTTGATTAGTGTTACATGTAAAAGTATTACATTATCTATAGAAATATGTTATAAATTTTTTTATTAAAGTGTTACATTTACTTGTACAAACAATTACATTCATATATGAGTTGTTACTTTTCAAATGTTACTTTCTTTCAAAAAATTAAATCAAAATACACAATATTTTACATTTTTGCAAAAGCATTATTACATTTCAGTATAAATGATAATTACATTTAGATATTGTTTGGGTTACATGTAATTATAGTTAGTATTACATTTGAAAAAATGGGTAAAACAAGCTTTTGTTTTTGTAAAACAGGTGTTACGTTATCTTATGAACAATGTTACTTTATATGTATACAGTCATTACATTAAGTTATGGTAACTATTACTTTTGGTGAACGGCTGAAAAGCCGAAAAAATAATATAAAAACTAAAAAAAAAAAATGGAGCTCTGGGAGGCTGCCACGTGGCGGGTCATGCCCCATGGGTCATGGGTCGACCCGTCTCATGCATGAGACGGATCCCCTTGTTCTCATGGGAGACCACCTCTTTTTAGAATAAGGCCCTATGCACCTCTAAAATAGGAAAGTTGTGTAAATAAGTTCAAATATGTCATTATCTTTAATTTGGCACAAATAGTCAACTTTGCATGTGGATTGATTTTTATATAATTCTTTTTAATTTTTTTGTTTAGTTAACAAAATAAATTATGATCAATATATAATAAAAAATTACTAATTGATGCGGACGGAAGGCGTTGAAGTTTTTGGAGTCATTTGAGTGCGTGCGCGTAAACAGTAGTAACCTTTTGACTCCGGATCAACCACGGAACGCACCGCATATCAAATCGAACGTCGGAGCGAGACGAATAAAAATAATAGGGTGTAGCTCCTTGATGCAGGGTCTAAAAGGCCCAAAAAAACATTGTTTAGGGCCTCAAACAGGCTTCTAAATTTTTTTATCAGTTTTTGAACATTTTTTTTTTTGCATAATTAGGGTTTATTCAGTTTTATGGTTGCAGAACATTTAAAGACTTTGTTTTAGGATTTTTGGGGCCATTGTTTATCGTTTTATGATATTTATATATTTTTATCCAATATTACTTTACGTTCATAGATTAGATAGTCGAGTTTTTAATTGTGTTAATTTTTAAAAAGAAAATATTAAAAAATACATTTATATTTTTAGAAATATTTTTACTTTTTGTGAGTATATTCTTTTTGTTTAAGAGGTCGGAAAGATGTTTCGTATTTTGCGGAAATGGCAGTTTTCAACTTTAAAAGTAAGTTGTTACTGCAATTAACGAACATAGGGTGACATTAGGTTGATCTTTTATTGAAGAAAAATGTGTTTTGTCATTGTCAATTATATGTTGCCCTAGCTCACGTTAGAGATGTAGTTAATCTTAAGATATTGATATGTAATGATACATTTTCTGGCCAAACTGATGTTATCATAGACAATATTATCTTCAAAGAAATATTTCAAAATTATAATGTGTTATTCTTATTCAACTCATCTAAATTTATACAAATTTAGTATAAGTAATAGCTCGTGCTAACACTGATAAAAATAAATTGACGAACGGAGGCCGCAGCCTCCTTAACCTACATTCCTACAAAGGTGTGCCCGCCAGTGATTCACCTTATAATTCTTCCTTACCTCTACATAGGAGTATCAAAACTTGTACAAAAAAAAAAAAGGAGTATCAAATTACAAATCAATTGAAAGTTGGTTTCTGTTACATTTATTTGACAGATCGTATGGTCACTCTTTTGATGACTATTATTGTAATAACAAGGAAAAATAATCATAATATAATAAAATAAAAATATTTAATAATATGTTAATGAGTATTAATTTTGTAATGATGAATTAAGTTTAAATTATGTTAGTAATGTGTAATAACATAGATAATTATTAGGAGGTTTTATATTAATATGATAGGAATTGAAGTGAGTTACATTTAGAATTCTAAAAAGAGGTGGTCTCCCATGAGAACAAGGGGATCCGTCTCATGCATGAGACGGGTCGCCCCATGACCCATGGGCCGAACCCGCCACGTGGCAACCCACCATTGGCCGGAAAAAAAAAAAATTTGAGTTTTTATATTTTTTTTTCGGCTTTTCAGTGGTTTAGCAAAAAATAATAGTTACCATCTCTTAAAGTAACATTGTTCATAAGTAAACGTAATACTTGTTTTAAAAAAACAAAAGCTCGTTTTTACCCATTTTTCCAAATGTAATACTAAATATAATTACATGTAACCCAAACAATATCTAAATGTAATAATCATCTATGCTGAAATATAATAGTGCTTTAGCTAAAATGTAATATAATGTGTATTTTAAATTTTATTTTTTAAAAGAAAATAACATTTGAAAAGTAATAACTTATGTATATGAATGTAATAGTAAGTTTATACAAGTAAATGTAACACTTTGATTGACGAAATTGTAACAGATTTCTATAGATAATGTAATACTTTTACATGTATCATGATAAATTTGACCCCATTATAACTTATTGTTTGAAAACATATAGATATCTATACATATGTATTACAATTATGTACAAATACTATTACATATAAATAACACGTTTATTACATTTTAGTTATAATAAGTACTCCCTCCGTCCCGCCGAAAATTGCATAAAAAAATCATGGCACAAGAATTAAGGAAAAAGTGAAAAAGGTGATGTGTTGTGAGTGTTGATAGTTGAGTGGGAGAGAGAAAGTGGGGTAGAGAATAGTTAGTGGGTTAGTGGATGTGAGTATGAGAAGTGGGACCCACTAATTAAAAAATATTAAAAACTTTCCATTTATGGAATGTGCAATTTCTATGGGACGCCCATTTTGGTAAGTTTTGCAATTTTCGGTGGGACGGAGGGAGTATTACTTTTGGCAAACGAAGAAAACATAGGAAAAACACTATTACTTTAAGAGATGGTAACTATTACTTTAAGAGATGGTAACTATAATTTTTCACAAACCAAAAAAAAACAAAAAAAAAAAAAAAAAAATTAAAAAAAAAAACCAAAAAAAAAAAAAAAAAAATCGGCCAATGAGGGGCTGCCACGTGGCAGGGTCCCCCCCATGGGTCCTGGAGCAGGGTTGTGGGTCGGGTAATGGGTCAAAAAAATGACCCGTCTCACCCATGAGACGGGTTGGAGTGTTCTCACACAAGTTTTTGTCTTCTAAAAATGCTTAGAAGTTACTTGATGAAATACTTGAAGTTCACTCTTTGTGAGTAGTACACTATTTTCGTTTTAATGTAGAGAATAAAAACCAATTATTAGTAGACATATGTTAGGTAATTAGTATGAAATAACTAATTTAGTTATAATGGTTTGGGAGTTACAAATATTAAAATTAGTATAAATAGGTTGCATGTTTTTGTAAGAAGTACTTACAAGTGAACTTAATGATTTTGGGAAACAAAATAGCTACTCCCTCTGTTTCATAATACATGTCGTTTTAGACTTCTTCACATATATTAAAAAATGCAATTAATACATATAAAAAAGACTTGTCTACCCCTAAAATAATCCAATTACCTATGCAATTAAATGCTTAAACAAGAAATAGGTTGCAATTAATGTATGAGGGTATAATTGGCATACAAGAGCAAAAATGTCTTGAAACTAGTAAAACGTCAAGTATTTTGGAACAAAATTTAACTCCTAAAACGTCATGTATTTTGAAACGGAGGGAGTAGTTTCAGAGAATGAAGGAAAAAGATTTTGGCAAGTATTGTTGAAGGTTTTGCCATACTTTAAGATTTTAGTAAACGCACTTGGTAAAGGTAAGGGATTTACCTCTATTTAGGTTATATGAATTTCGTCTCAGTTGTTAGGATTTCGTAAAATTTATTGAAAATGTTCGTCTTTGAAAACCCTAAAATCAACATTGACTTGATTCTTGCTTTGACTCCGTCATATTGCGGTCTTTGTAAAAATCCATATTTTGACATCACGCCTTTGCTTGATTTCATGTTAAGGTTCAATTGTACATGAAATGATATTAGTTCGTTTTGAGTAACCTAATATGTTCTTCAACATGAATTGACCTTTTGACCCGCATGATCACTTAAGTTAAATAACTCGTATTAACGGGGTAAAAATTGTATTGGTCTTTTTAGGCATTTTCACTACTGATGATTAGTAGTGGGGTGCTCTGGAATCACTGTTTTGTATTTGTGCCCCTTGTGGTCTTTTGGTTTGTTAAGGTTATTAGACCGCTTATGTGATCATGAATCCTTGAATGTTCATTTTCGAAAGATAAAATCATATTGTTTGATTGTTCGTTTCTACCTTCGAAAGATTGAAATCTCTTTCCATTGATTGTATTCGAATTGTTAAAACAGTTTTGATAAGTATATTCTTTTGTTGGTGACCTCTTCTTAGTATTCGAAGGGGTCCGTATATGAACTTACCGGGCATTGTTCGTGTCGCGCCCCAGACCCGTGGTCCTACTTGGCCCCACGCTCGAGACATGAGTGGAAGACGTTATAAAACATTTTTGAAAAATTTTCGAAATGTACTTTTATAAAGTTTAACAAAATCACACTTGAAGTTCAAAGACTTCATTTAACTTTAAACAAACTTTACAACCAACTTTCACAACGAAAGTACTTAGCCCGAAGGCTTACAAACTTTTAAACAAATGTACATACACCAACATGATCCAAAATAGGTGTGACAATAGGAAGTACGGGTACTCTACCCAAAAGGTTTTACATTTACATAATGTAACCTTAACAAAACAAGTCTCAACTCTTACCACTCCAACGTCCTCCCGTGCCAAGTGTCCTATCCCCTGGACCCGCCTTTATCTAAAACAGTAAACAAATAAAGGGTGAGAATAAATCTCAGTAAGCTACTAAAATGCAACTACGTTTCATGCTAAAATGATAATCATAAAGAATAGTATCATAGAAATCACATAGCACATATTATGAGAGGTAAAATCAACTCATATACCACAATTACCACATAGGCCACACTCTGGTGGATACCAAGCCAAGGTTTACCCAATAACATAACTGTCTGAGAATACCATCTGAGAAAACCAACTGAGAAAACCATCTGAGCAGCATAAATAGCTGAAGCCGGGATCCCGAAAACCAAACCATAAACATAAGAACCCAAGTAACAATGGGGAAATATGACACAAAGTCATAACCCAAATGCTCACCAAAGGGAGCGATTCATCCCATCCAAGGCCAATCTGGACTGGGAAAACAGAGAAGGTACAGTGGATACCTTATAGTGAACTTGGCTTGTGTGCCACTATAATTCTCTCACCGCCTGACACAAGGTACCAATGGAAAACCTTATAGTGAACATAACTTGTACCACTATAATTCTCCCATTGCCTGACTCCACAACAAGACCAGCTGGACTTTTCACAAAGAGCACAGTAATGAATACTTGCTAAACAACAACAACCGGGGCAATGATTCTAAATAAGGAACCAAGCCAAACACATCAAAAGATGCACATAAAGGATCACTCACAAAGAGTCTACAACAACATGATTCAAGGTCACAATACATTCTTGCACACACTTGAACACCCTTCTCATTAACTATGACAATATCCCAGGACACTCATATATTGGTCCTAGACAATATCCCAAGGATTAAACCAAAGTTAATCTTCTATACTTTACCTCAACCAAACTATAAGATTTAGGGGAAAGTGTGCGGCCGCCCAAAACAGGGTGTGCGGTCGCACACATTCTGCTTTCCTAAGAACAAAATCTTCCAGAGAGATGTGCGGCCGCACGCCCCTTTTGGGCGGCCGCCCAACACACTCGACAGGCCAAAACCAAAATGATTTATACTCCTTTCGTTTCACCGTCCCAAAAATACAACACTTAACATTTATAACTTTACTAAGACTACAAAATCAGTCTCAAAACAACCTTAATACTACTTTGCACCCAACCAAACCAACATACTAAATACTCCCTTTGTCCCAAAATTACAAGTATAACAAATATTACTCAAATCACAAAATAACAATTACAAGTATCAGGTATAACATATATGACCATTTTAACATTTAAAGGGGGATTAGTAACTTACCTATTTCCGGAAAAAGTATTGCTGCAATAAGTTTTGTTCGGATAGAAATGACCTATTCGACGCCCTGATCATTTTTATATAATTAGTTTTTAAAACGGATAAGTAAATAAAAAGAATTAAATCGAAATGGGTTGAACTTACCTTTTTTCTCTTTGACCCTAAGAAGAAACGAGAAGTTCTGAGAAAATATGCACACAGAGAAAGAAAGAGAAAGAAAATAGTTTATAAAGGGTTTTTACCCCATTTCCTCATTTTAGTCACTAGACTTTCAAATTCAACACTTAAGCCCCTTAACTTATATGTTCAACAAGGACCCTAAAGTTTCAACTTAATCATTTAACTCCTTTAATCATTATTATTACTAACTAAGTAAATAACACAAATAATCAAGTAAGATGTGAAATCATAAAATATGATGCAACACATAAAATGCACACATAAGTCAAATAAAAATCCCCAAAAATATAAAATGAATAGGGACGGGTTTTGGGGTCGCTACAGTTCGCTCAACCTTTTCTTATTTTTTTTTCCCTCCAAGTAAGCTATAAGACCATGTACAATACATTCAACCACAAAAAGTGTTCAACTACCCTAATATCACTCCACCTCATCTTCTCTCTCCATCCACATACAATGGCTAGTTTAGTTAAATTCAACTCTTTCCCAACTCATCATTCTATACCCCACCACTTTTATTTTATTTATAATCTTTATTTTTATGATTATCAAAATAATAATAATTATTATATCATTTATAATTAAAAAAATACTTCACACTTAATTAAATTTTTTAATTGCAATTAAATAAATATGAAAAATAGTGATAATTATTATTAAAAAAATACTTCACACTTAAAAAGATGTTGAATTTTTTTAAATAAGGGTTAATAAAGTATAATTGAAAATTTTATATTGAGAAAAGAGGATTTTTTTTGGGTGTCCAAATCAAATGAAACTTACATCAATTTATAGAGGAAAAAAATGATGAATTTTGGTGATTTGTTTTTTTTTATAAAAAATCAATTTACTATGAAATAATTGAGCTCAAATAATTAGGATAAAAAATTAATCCGAAAATATAAGGAGCCAATGGGTATGAGACAAGTGTCCCAATCAGAAAAAAGGAAAAAAAAAAAGAAAAAAAGAAGAAAAAGACAGCAAACACGCCTTGTTTGGAGGTGTGGTGCACTCGCCTTATTCTGGCCAATCCCAAGCCGCAAGGTGTCTCTCCGCGGGCCCCACCCAAATTCCTCAACCCGGTTGGAGTTACTCAATTACCAAACTCAACCCTCTCCCTCTCAACTCACCATTGTAGCTCCCTCAACTAGTTGACCACCCCTCAATCACCCCCTCAACTCTCCCATTGTACATAACCTAAGGATGAAGGCTAGACAGAGAATTTGACATATTTTAATTCTAAGTTTATTTTAGTAAAGAATGTTATTTAGTTTATGTTTTGGATCATTTAAGAAAGTGATAGGTATGACAGTTGAGATGTAACCCTAGATAATTAGGGTTTGAAATTTGTAATGTTTGAGTATTTAAATTATGATTATTTTGAGATTGTCTTAATGATGCTATTGTTTGGGAAGAGTAAAGGGCTCGAGATGTTGGACCCACAAAAAAAATTAAGTCTGGATTTCGGGGCTTTACAATTATAATGAAGAGGATGGATTTATCCATGTTAACAAAAGACAAGGCAGGACCACGGTCAAGTCTAAAGACTGAAGTTATAAAAGATATTGGGGAGATTGCAAAAGACACTGGGGATAATTTTCTCTGTCTTTATTTTATGTATTTTATTATTACTATTATTTTATCTTTTCTCTATTTGTTGTTCCGTAATGGTTTTGGTCTAGTCACCCATTACATAGGTAGTACCATACCATTTTTTTCTAACCGGTTGGTACATGGTATACAATATCGACTTTGGTTGGTATACCATGTACCCACTTTGTATATATATATATATATATATATATAGACACAGACACACACACACACACATATATATAATACTCCGTCTAATTATTTAGGTACTTGAAATATTCAAAGGGTAGTTTGGTCTATTTGATATTTATTGATTGTTTTTTTTTAATACGTGTGAGAATTTCTAAACCTACAAGTATTTTGGGACGAATGGAGTATCAAACATTAACTTCCTTTTTCTAACCTTAAGCCCTTAATTTTCTTTATTACGATTTAGGAAAAAAAATCAAAATGTCTTTTTGTAATCTTTTGTTTTTGGAGTCGTTGTTGGGAATTTAGTGGTGCCTCGTTGCAATTAAGATCTAGAACACAATAATCACAAACACAAATATAAGACAATCACACACAAATAACACAAGAATTGTTTGCCCGGTTCGTTCAACACATGAACTATGTTCGGGGGAAATCGCCAAGCTAATATTTTATTAAATATTCTTTAATATGGTGCTACAATGGGTTCAAACTCGAAGCTATGCTTATATAGATCTACAAGAGAGTCCTAAACCAAATACATGTAAGAAATCTAGAAATCCTGTACTTATCCGAATTTAGGTCGCGGCACCAGGCGCCCGCCTGTTATGGACCAGGCGCCAGCTTTCCTCCTTCGCTATCTTTCTGTCAAGACCAGGCGCCCGCTTGGTATGGAACAGGCGCCCACGTGCTCTCTGTGCAGTTTCCTTCTCTGTTTTGATCTCCTCCAACCCCCGTATGGTTTGAACTCCATTTCCTCATTGTCTCCTTTTGGTTTTAAGACTCCACTCCCAACATCGTGGTGAATATTATGTAGAGTCACTGTATTGTTTAGTTTTCAAGACTTCAATTGTTCTACTTTTCTTTAGTTTCAAGACTTTATAATTTGCATTTGAGATATATTTTATGTTATAATGTGTTTTTTAATACTAGACAAGAGAGTCTAACAAAAAAAATGCAATTTTTTTTTTGTCTTCATTTTTATTTGGTATATATTGAGTACCAACCGAATACCAACCGTACCAATAAACTTGGTATGCCGATTTTTGTGATTGGTACTGGTACATATTTTTGTATATCAACTCATGCTTGGTTGGTACATGGTACAAGCAAATACACTTGGTATACCTACAAATTCACCCTTACTTTTAGCCCTTTCCGATTTAAAAAAAAAAAAAAAAGTAAGTTGAACGTAGTACCATTAATTGGAGAGATCAAAGGCTTAAAATAATTTCAAAATAGGTATATAAACCCTTGACGTGAAAATATTGTGTATTAGATTACCGGATCCTTGAAATCTGATTAAGCCTGGCAATTGGGTCGGGTCGGGACGGGTTCTGGCGGGTTAAGATGGGTCTACCCGCCACAACCCGTTTAGATTTACAGGTCAAACGGGTCGGTTTGAGATGGGGCGGGTAACAGGTTGTGACGGGTCAACCTGTTTATTTTTTAATTTTTTTTTACCTTAGGATGTCGACCCAAGCTATTTGTTCTCACTGGTTGAAAGAAACGGGTCAAAACGGACGGGTTGAGTCGGGTCGACCCGTTAATATTCACTGGTTGAAATGCGTGACCCGCTTTAACCCGCCAACTTAAACGGGTTGAGTCGGGTCGGGTAATTAGCGGGTTGGGTCGACCGGGTTAACGGGTAACCGGCCACAATTGCCAGGCCTAAATCTGATGCAAAAATCACCACTCTAAACGTCAAGCAATTTGATAGCCTGCTTGTTACACTTGAAATCATAGTGTTTGTTAGGGGTGGAAATGGTTCGGCTCAAACCGCGGTTCAGAACCGAGCCTGTGAGAGCCCGCGCCCGAGAATGATCGGATCACCGCGAAACGACCGCCCGTGAAAGCGGTTCGCGCCCGTCTCGTGCTGATGCGCTTTTGGAAATGCGTTCGGTTCTCACACAATGGTTTCCTCTTGATGCTGTGATTTGATTGCAAGAGTCGCCACCTCATTTTGATTTTAGGAAAAATGAAGAAAAAACATTTTTTGAGAAAATGGGTTCGGGGGCTAAGTTACGAGAAGAGAAGGGGTTAGGCACTCTTCTCGCCCATGATGGTCTCTATATGCATGCCACTTATATTCAATTTTATGCCTTTTAATTTGGATTTTATGCCCTACCAAAAATTGGTGATGAAATATATATGGAGGTCTTCCTATTCTAGGAAGTTTCCTTTTTATTCACAACCAGGAACTCGGTTTGAGTGGATTCCCCGATTGGTTTTCAAGAATGGTTTTGATCATATCAAGCAATAATACATCCACGGGAGGGGAGATTACACAATTACACATATACAAAAAATAGGGGAGACAAATCCCACAAATAATAATAAATATCCTCGACGGTGCTTTTGTTGATTTCGGTGACACTTTCCGTCCCCGAGCCGTCGTACCTGTCCTAAAATCAATCCGATTCCAAAACTAAAAATTGGGGGGTTAATCCCTGAATACTAGGGATCACAAGGGAGTTTTTGTAGAGTTTTTGGACCAAGTTTAGGCCCCAAACAAATGCAATAAAGTTGATCACAAAATTCAGCCCAGAAAAGGCAAACAGAAACCTTAGCATGTTTGTCACCAATTTTCACCATCTTAGCTTGGTAATCTGACAAAACCAAAAGAACAAAAGTTTAATAACACGCATAAAACATGAAGATACCAAAATTTGGAGTTCATAGGATGAGTTTTAGTGGTTCAAAAGGTTTCTGATATTTCAATGTCAGAAACTGGAAGTGCAGAATCTGAATTTTTGAGTTTGAAACATATGTTTGAAAGGAGCACTTCCAGTGATCCAAAAAGTGTATAAAAAATATGATAATCATCATGAGTTCTTGTAGAACAAAATCCATGTTTTTATCTTTGTCCAGAAAATTATTTTTCATCAAGTTTGAAGCCCAAGAACACAGCAAGGTACCACAGTGAATAAACAACTCAGAATCACTAAGATCCAAATTTATGCATGAAAATATGATCTAGCCATGGAATCTGAACATGAAACTTTAGGATAATATATTTCAACATGTTATGAACAACTTTTGTTCTTTTACCTAAACCAGAAAACTAGTCTAAGATGGATTTACAAGCTCATCAAAATCAAGACTCTATCCAGAAAGTAAAAACTGATTATATGAGGCATGATTATAGACCTCAAAACACTACTATATCTTTAAACCAAGGCATGAAACTCAAGGACTTTGATATTTAACATGTTAACAACATTATCCAAGAGCTATTTCTCAACAAATAATGATTTTCACATGCATGATCATGAAGGAAAGCCAAAGAGGGCAGATTTACTCCCTTTGAGAGAAACATGAAGATTTTCATACACAAATTAAAGCATATGAATATTATGACTATTATGAACATATATAAACATAATAAACTGAGTATTAGCATCACATGATCATCATTTATATACATAAACAAAGCTTTACAAAGCTAAAAAAAAACATGGAAGATGAAGGAAACCTAGTCATTATTTGACTAGGTTCCAAACCACTCCCAATATTGCTTACATATCTAAAGAGACAAGGTTTACATAGAGTTTTACCTAGCTTTTAAGATTATGGGTGCTCCATTTGTCAACCAAGGGAAGACTTTTTCTTTTCTTTTTGCTTTGTGTTTGATCAAAGTTTTGGCTTTGATGTGTTTTTTGTGGTTTGTTTGGTGATTTATGGGTGGTGTAGGGGTGGTGTATGAGTGGTGGTGTGGTGATGGTGTGGTGGTGGTGTTCTTGTTGAGAGAGAATGAGAGTGGAGGATGGTAGGGTTTTTTTTTTTTCTTTTTGTTTTTGTGTCTCTCTCTTTTTTGAAATGGATGAGAGTGGTGTATATAGGAGGAGGGAGGTGGTAAATTGGTTGTAACTTGGAGGGGGGAGGTTGTAAATTAGTGGATTCATCATCTATCCTTCTTGACTAAGGCTTAAAGTCATCTTCCTTATCTCTGTTCCGGCTTTTTGGGTCCGCAACTGCTCCGTTGTGCGCGTCTCCGGTGTCCCGGTTGTCCGCGAGTCCAACATGAAAGTTGCTCGTAATATTTTTCTGGTCAGGCCGGTATATCTGAAATATTTTTATGAGTAAGGAACGACAATAATATATTTTTTCCTCTTCTTGACCAATTGATAAGATATTTTGAGATATTTTCCAATTTGGATAACCATCTTTCCGGCTCCGGCTTTTCGCTCCGTAACTGCTCCGTTGTGCGCGCCTCCGGTGTCCCGGTTGTCCGCGAGTCCAACATGAAAGTTGCTCGTAATATTTTTCTGGTCAGGCCGGTATATCTTAAATATTTTTATGAGCAAGGAACGACAATAATATATTTTTTGCTCTTCTTGACCAGTTGATAAGATATTTTGAGATATTTTCCAATTTGGATAACCATCTTTCCGGCTCCGGCTTTCCGCTCCGTCGTGCGCGCTCCGGTGTCCCGGTTGTCCGCGGGCCCAACATGAAAGTTGCTTGGAATAATTTTGTGGTCACGCCGGTATATCTGAAATATGTCAATTAGCAAGGAAAGGTAATAATATATTTTTAATGCACAGAATGGATAACAGCGAGCAGTTCGGGGGGTTGCGGGCCTCGTTTCCGGTCCCGCACCTCGAAAAACGAAATTTTTGCCTGTTTGCTCGTTTTTTCGCTCTGATCATGAATTTGAAGTCCGTTTATCCATTCGATGCACCGATAAGGCTCACGGCAGTCCCGCACAGCCAAATCGAGGGTTTTAGGTCAATTTTCGGGTTTAGACCGATTCAAGGTGGGTTTTTAGGGGTGCGAGATCAGGGTATCTACATAGCCCCTCGTCGAATCTCCTGGTTAAAGGGGATTCTACGATTCACTAAGAGACACTAGATCTCGTCTAGGGTGTAACGGCTGGGTCCAAGGTAGGACTTCCTACGTATCTCTTTCGAGAATCAAGCCTCCGTAGTTCTAACTCAAACTATCAATCAAACACAGACAATGGTCGGTTCCGGTTTCCCGGTTTACCTACGTATCTCTCTCGAGAATCAGACCAAACGTAGTTCAGGTTTATTAAAATTTAAAGCAGGGGGTAGCATTGAGATGCGATATCTCTTTGCTAGGGATGGGGGTTGGCATTGAGACATGGTTATGAGAATGGGAGACTGAGCTCACCAAGGTAAGCTGCCTACGTATCCCTTGCGGGAATCAAATCGCGGCGTAGTTCTGGGGAGGTACAACTCGGGCCCCCGAGATGACCAAGGTGGAATAACATAACTTCAACTGGGGAACGTACGACGTTGCGCAGTTCGGGGGAGGTAATCTCAGGCGCCCGAGAAGACCAGGGTGGAACAACATAGCATTGCTGGGGAGTTGCATTGAGAAGCGAAGTCTCTTTGCTGGGGGGTTGGTATTTGACCAACAAATTGCGAGAATTGGCGACTGAGTCCAACGTTGTGAACTGCCTACGTATCCCGCCGTGGGAATCAAGTCGAGTCGTAGTTCTGATTAGAACCGACTCGAACAATTAAGAGAAGTTTAAGACCAACACGACTCAAGGGTTGACGCAAGGTACAATCCGAGTAAAGGGTGCATTGAGATTTGATCTCTCTTTGCAATTGGATGGAAATCATGAAGGGAGAACGTACGACGTTGCGCAATTCGGGGAGGTAATCTCGGGCGCCGGAGAAGACCAAGCTGGAACAACATATCTTTTCAAAAGGGGGACCTACGACGTTGCGCAGTTCGGGGGAAGTAATCCCGATCTTTCGAGAAAACTGATGGCAATAAACAACTGAAGCCATTTATGTACACAAACTAAAATCAATGATACGCTGCATTCTGCACCGTCCAGATTCTTCTGCCTTTGTTTTTGCTGTGTGATGAGATTTTTGTACTTTTTTAAGCGAGAGACCACCGCTTTGTGTGATCCACTGGTGCTGTTTTAACCCCGACTGATTGTTTTTTGCTATTGTGAGGGATAACAGGATCGGCTACGTCCGTTGATCTGCAAGTTAGCTTTGCATGCAGTGGCAGATGTGATTCACACAGATAAAAATTGGATTATTCTGACCGAACACAATCTTTCTTTTATTCTGAAATTCCGGATACTCTTTTTTTTTTTTTTTTAAATGACACCGACTCGCGATTAATGACCAACACTGAATCAAGCCCGGATTTCAGAGGGCGGCTGCGGTTATATTCATGATAAAGGGGACAAGGTTCAATGCCTAGGGATGAGGACAAGGAAAATGTCAGCTTTTCTAAGAGCCGCCGTACGGACGAATGACACCTTCTGCTAGGTTTTTGACTTTTCGAACCTTGCTTTTGGCTAGGGGGGACGGGGAGACAACCCCTTTTGGAATACTGATGATTTAGGCCGAGTTTTTGGGAGGTTATAAAAGGGGAGGGGGAGCTCTTCTTATTTCTCACACCAACCAACTTCTCCTTCTTTCCTGCTTTGCATCCTTTAGCTCATTTCCCTTCTAAAATGGCTAATCTTGGCCAAACCCTGGTTAACATCGAAGAATACCGGGTAGGACTCGACTGCTGGGTGAATTCATACCCAAATAATGTACGAGCGGTGCTAGAAGAAAACTATCATTTCAAGTTGCTCTTTACTCTGAGGAAGCTTCCCATTCAGTGGGAGATGATCCGCGGTGCTTCTGTTTTCTGGTCAACCCGGACCCACTTGTTCAATTTCAATCAAGACGAACTGTGTCCCACCTTTGAGGAATTCTGCGCCATTACAGGCAATACCATTTACGGCGAGGCCATGGTGCCCACTTCCCGCAGGACACCTGCTCGGTGGCTCATTGAAACCTTCGGCTTTGATATTGACTTCTCAAGGGTTCTCCTTCATGGGACCCACCTTGACATTACTTGTTTCCCCGAACTCTTTGGCGAGGCTGACCCTCATAACCCGGTGTACTCCGACCGTAGGGACTTTGCCTTGGTTATGTGCCTATTTGCAAAGATGTTTTTCGTTTCTTACGATGGATTCATCGACTCAAGGATGGTGGACATCGTTAATTCTTGCAAGCGTGGTGCCGGCAACGTGATGACTGACCTCTTGGCTGAGACTTTGCATGGGCTGGACGGCTACTATCCTAGAGGTGATGCTTTCACGTCGGGTAGCCCCATTCTATTGCAGATCTGGCTTCAGGAGCATCTCAAGATCATTCGGCCGGTGTCGAATCCAGACTATACCCCTTCTATGCTTCCAAGGCGAGGTTTATACAGGCAAAACTGCATTACCATCAAGGAGTGGGTTGGACACTTTAGGCGGATCACATCGGCAGACATCACGTGGGTGCCTCCGCATTGGGGTTTGAGCAGGTATCTCATTACGAGTCCGGGTCATTCCTTCATCTGGCTGGCTGGGCTTCGCTCCACCACTTTCTACTTGGGCCAACGGGTGGCTCACCAGTTCGGACAAGTCCAAGGGATCCCCTTTTCTGGTCCAGGCTCAAGATCAAGAGCCAAATATGCAAGCTGGTCTGCTATCACCCTTCCTTTAATGGACTTAGGCGTTGCGTAAGTCATATCAAACTCGCTTAAGAGAAAAGCACACTTGGCCACTTGATTGGACATGGTTGGCCTTTCGAGGATGTACTTCACTGGATCCACAACTCGGGTGAAGCCTACTTGTAGCAGCCTCTCGATCTCCTCTTTAACCTGAAGGGCCCACTGCGGCTTGATTCTGCGTAGTTTCTGCTTGACCGGTTTGGCGTCAGGAAAGGTAGGAATTCGGTGTTCCACGATCGTCGGATCTAACCCTGGCATGTCTTCATACGACCAGGCAAACACATCAACAAATTCTTTGAGTAAACTGATCAGCTGTTCCCTGTCAGCCCCTTGCATGAAGCTCCCGATCTTCATTTCTTTGACTTCTTCATTCAGCCCCAGATTGATGGTAGACAGAATTTCCCCACAGGCTTCTAATTTTCGTTCCCCACGCTGTTTTGCTAACCTGTTTAACTCTATTAAATAGTCTTTTTCATCTTGACTTATGTTTTTTAAAGATTCATGATTAACTTTAGTTGTTGTTAAATTTTCATTTGTTAAATCATTTTTTAAAATATTGGCAACCGAGGAGTAAGCGGAAATAGAGGAAACTTCATTCACAAAAGAGGGGAGTACAAGCTCGGCGACCGCGTCGAGGTCCTCGACAGTGAGGTCCTCTTCGGGAGTCCCGGAAACAACATTAGATAGCACAAAGGGTTCAAAAGCGGGGCCATCAGGGCGAACATAACCAAACTGCTCCACCAGAGTGTCAGTAGTAGCGAGCGGGCCAGTGGTTCTGGACCAGTTTTTAAGTGGTGCCACTGCCGGCTTGAGGTGCTTCACCGGGTCATAAGCTTCACCATTACCATTTTCAATCATAACCACAGATCCGTCTTCAAGACAAAATTCCTTCAAACAACCCGAAGACATCATCTTCTTCATCAATATTCCACGGAATAATCGGGCCCAGTTGCTTATAGGAACTGCCCACATCAAATTTTTCATCGACCATCTTGATATTCTCAAATACTTCCCATCCAGCATGAGGCTTTTCCTTAATGCCAATAACTGGCTCAAAAGGCATAACATACGCGACATCTTCAACTTTGCAAACAAAATATCCCTTCTAGGACTTTTCATAAGGACGGAGTGGGGGGAGCTTATAGGTCCTTCCACTTTTGATAGCAGTCTGTCTCTCCCTTTTCTGACGTACAGCTTCGGCGATTTCGGCAGGAGTCGGTTTGTAGCCAAGCCCAAAAGGAAGGAAGAAAAATGGAACATCATCCTTGATAGGTTCAATACACCCTTGTTGCTCTTTTCCAAGCCCCATCATAGGCAGGAACTTCATCTTCTTGACCATATTCAAGGCCATTGCGTCTCCATACCTGGTCCGCTTTCTACCAATTAGATCGGTCTCCTTGACATATTCAATAGCATGGATCTGAGCTTATGGGATCACTTCAAAACCACTCAAGAAGATGCCAGTATCTTTGTACTCAATTCCCAAAATCGGGAGGTCATAAACTTGCGTATCATCTTGGGCATGAACTACCACTACATGATTGTCGTGGATGAACTTGATGCACTGATGGTAGGAGGAAGCTACCCCTCTTACTCCATGGATCTAAGGGCGTCCCAAGAGTAGACTGAATGAGGACTTGATATCAATCACTTGAAATTGATCGGCATGACAAGAGGGCCAATGGTGAGAGTGAGAAGGACAACACCCAGAACACAGCGACTGGTGCTATCGTAAGCACGAACCACTTGAGAAGATGGGGCCAAATCAGTTATCTTGATTCCCAAATCTGCGAGAACATGTACGGGGCATACATTTACTGAGGAGCCATTATCGATCAAAACACGAGCTAAGTGCTCACCTCCGACCCCAACTGTGATGTGCAGAGCCTCGACATGATTAAGACCAATTTTTGGTGCATCGAGATCGGTAAAAGTGATGATATTCCCAAAATGAATGTTGCCGATCATGTGGACAAGGTCATTGGGAGAAGTCTCGATCGGGATGATAGCTTGAGCAAGAGCTTTAACCAACACGTCTCGGTGCTCCTGTGAAGACGAGAACAAACCCCAAATGGATATATTAGCCTGGGTTTTCTTTAACTGGGTCAAGACCGGGTTCTCAGCGACCTTCTCTTTCTGAGCGGGGACTTCTTCTTTATCCTTTCTGTTAGGATTCATTGTTAGGTCACCCACCTTAATTTGATTGATCCATGCCACGTGTCTTTTTATGGACTTTAGGACCGCATGTAATGAAGTTCTACTTCAATTTTTAGATAAGCCCATTTCTAGTGTTTTTAGTTGTCTAGGCTGAGTATAGTTCGGTTGTATCACTAGCGGTTTTGTGCTTCAAGCCGTCATCTTGAGACCGCCAGCATGGAGCCCTTCAGTTTTCATCAAACTGCAGTTTACATGTTTGATGAAACCGCCCATCAAGATCATTATTCAAACCGCCCCTATGCTTGGTGAAACCGCAGATCAGTTATTAAAGAATTAAAGAGATGTCATTTATTCCTTAGACAAACATTCCCTTTTTGACCGTAAAAGGATGTTGTTATGTCATGTCAAAATAACTCTAAGTTAACTTGGAGTTTCTGCAAGGAATGTCGGTTTGTCTATCAGTTTGAATTGTTTACCGTTAGTCCTTTCTGCAACAAAGGACAATTGTCAGGTAGTGGTGCAACAACTACCTAGGACTACAAGACAAAACCAAGGACGAAAATGACAGCTCAACCAATGGGATTTCGACAGCACTGTACCCTTCAGATTTGATTCAAATCTTTACCCAACGGTCACCAGGGTGCTCTGCCTATAAATAGCCTCCATTATTCAATAATGAAGGTTGCTGAGCTTCAAGAGATTCATTCCCAAGTATTCAAGTTTGCTTTGAAGAGTTAAACCCAGATATTCATATATTCAAACCATCTCCATTGCAAACCCAGTTCTTCATCAAAGCTTCAAGCCTAACAACCATTCATACTTAGCCTTTACACCGAAAGAATTCTATTTGCTCAACCATCATTTAGATACTTAGAGCATTTGATTTCTTTTCACACACACACCCGATTTATATGATCACATAGATTATATACTTCGAAAACACCGGTTGTTATTATAGCTTAGGTTAGACTTATTGTTTAGAGTTTAGATTTATCTTGTAAAACCTCCTCTAAATTATACAAGTCTTATAGCTATTAGAAAATCCTAGACTAACCATCTAGGTAGAGGACGTAGTTCATTTAAGAACGAACCTCTTCAATTTGTGTGTTTGATCTTTATTTTCTGTCTTGATATTTATCTTTCTTGTTGTGGTCTTGAACTTGCTTCCATACACGAAATGACTTGAAAGATGAATTGTGTTTTCCTTTAAACTTTAAGTTTAACTATTCTGTTGCATCATAGTGTTTTCTCAACCGAGTCAAACTTCCCAACTCTTTAACTAACCTATTTGGCCAAACCGCAAACTCCGCTGTGCATTTTATCAGTTCGGTTCTTGTGCCTTGAACCGCAGTTGGCCAAACTGATAAGTACTCGGTTGATTTTAAGGGTATTTTAGAAAAAGTTCCGGACCGCTATTCACCCCCCCTATAGCGGTTCTATACCCTTGTTGCCCTCAGGGACCAACACTTTCCCAATTCACTTGCCTAGGGATTTGGAGGCTGATAGGCTCTTCCCGAGCGAGTGAGGTGATTCACATTTCCGCCAACCCAAGTGGCCTTTTAACAGGGGCCTTTTGCTCCTTAACAGCTTTAGCACTAGACAAAATCGAATCCCAAGAGATCATATGGCATTCAAAATCTTCGGAGATAACAGGAGTTACAGTGTAATTCAAAGCTTTCTTCGGAACGATGAAACTAGTCCTTGAGTAGTTTCCTTCAAACTCGATCACGTGGATACCTGGCAAGGGATTAGTCACCACATTTGGTTGGGGCGGCTTCTGAATGAGTCCATCGTCTATCATGTCTTGCAGAGTGTGTCTCAAACTCCAACATTCATTTGTCGCATGACCAGGTGATACGTGGTATGCACAATATTTACTTGCATCCCAATTCTTAGGAGGCAGATTAGGCGGGCGATATCCTTCTATCGGCTTTAGTACTCCTTGGGCGACCAATCCTTGAAAGTGTTGGGTATGCCCACACATATCTCAGTTTTAATGTAATAGGATTTATTAGATTTGATTGATCCATCACCTAAGTTTTATTTCATGGACTTTAGACCCACATGTAAGAAGTATTTATATTTCACTTTTTTAAGTTGTCCATTGTTATAGAATAGGCTTAGAAATAGGGCAAGAAGATCAAGTTTCAAGAAAAATCACTCAGTGAGTTTGAGCCGTGCGTATGCGCCTCCTGCGCCACACGCCGCGCGCCGTCTACATTCGCGCCATGTGTTATATAGAGCGCGCGCATAAGGATTTCTTTATAAGCTGTCACGCGCTATGCGCCCCATATACCTTAGCGCGCGCAGCCTCTATGCGCCTCTTGGCTCAATGCGCCTCAAAGTGTTTATTCAACACTCAGTGATTTATTAAAGACTCAAAGACTTGAAGAGAATTCAAATTACGCCAATGATCCAACGGTGGTTAAAAGATACATATGCGCCTAATCTATTGACACGTGTCCTCAACGGTCACATTTATGTTGAGTGTCAAAATGGCCATAATATATGCATGCTCCAATCAACGAGCGACAGCTCATCTTATCCACAAAGATTTCCAACGGCTAGTTTTTGAAGTTCACTATAAATACCCCATAACTTCAACATTTTGAAGTTGCTGAGTTTTGCTAAGAATTTCAAGAATTTCTCTCTCAAAGCATTTGTTGAAGATTTGAAGATTGCCTTCGTTTTTCCAGATTTCCTCAAGAACATCTTCATACCTTCATCCTTAGCCCAGATCTTCAAGCTATAACACTTTAGTTTCATTGTGCTCTAAATCATAAAGATCTAAAGAGCCTTGATCCTAAATTCACACACGCACCTCTTTAAGTTTGATCATTTAGATCCATCTTTTAGAGATACACCGGTTATTGTTTTGGATTTGTTCATTCATAGAATATTAGATCTTGAGTTAGTGTAGAAGCTCAAAAGTTGTAATTTGTAACACTCTCTCATTATATAAGATCTCCATTAGAAATCCAAGACTAACCATCTTGGTAGAGGACGTAGATCTTTCATTGATCGAACCTCTCCAAATAGCTTGTGTTATTATCTTGTCATTTCTTTCAAGTTATTATTTTCACTCACTATTTGCTTGTTTACTCATTGTAGATTGATTGAACTGAATTGTGTTGTGTTGATATATCATTTGCCTTAGTTCCTTATTTCAACCACTTTGAGCCAAAATACTTATAGTGTGTGTGCGCCCCTTTATCACACTTTGCGCCTATTTTCATTACTAAATTCCGCTGTGCATTTCACTCACTCACTTAGGCGCATTTCATAACGCTTACTTGATAAAGTGCGCATTTGCAATTGAGTTTTTCAAGGGTACGAAAAGAATTTTAAAACAGCTTTTCACCCCCCCCCTCTAGCTATTTTTCATACCCTTGTTGCCCTTTGGGACCAACAAGTGGTATCAGAGCAAACACCTTTATAAAACATTTTTCGTTTTTCAAGCTTAACAGCTTGGGTGCCGAATCTAAATGGCAAACTCAAAACCTATGGCAACTGCAAACTACACTCACGTTCCGGTCTTTGATGAAGATCATTTTGACGTGTGGAAATTCAGCATATTGACTCATCTCAACTCAATCGATGAAAGGCTCCATGACACCGTTGTTTATGGACCTTATATTCCGATGAAGGCGAATCCAAATCCACGCACCAACGCTGCTCAACCTACAGTTCTAAAACCAAGGGAAGAATGGACCGAGGAAGAAATTAGAAGAGTTGCAAATGATGGCAAAGCAAGAAACATTCTTCTAAGCACTCTTAGCACGGCTATGAAACAACAAGTCATGCATTGTGCTACCGCTAATGAGCTATGGGATGCTATTGAAGAGCATATTGAAGGAGACATGGTCTGCAAGGAGAACAAGAAATACGAAGTACAAAAGAGATTCAACAATTTCTCTCAACTCCCCGGTGAAAACTTGTGGCAAACTTATGAACACTACTGTGAAATTATCAATCTATGTATTTCACTTGGCATGAAGTTTACCAACAAAGATTTGAATGTAAATTTTCTACAAGCTTTTGGATCAAGATACCTACATAAATCTAGCACTCTTGAAGACGCTGGAACTTTAGATGTTTGGACTTTAAGGAACCTATATGCAAATCTCAAAGTTTACGAACTCAAACTCCAACGAATCAGCGAAACTGAAGGAAAGTCAAAATCTATGGCTATGATGGCGCACAGAGAAGCTGCGCCTACACCTGCACCTACTCCTGCGCCTGTACAAGATGAGAAAAGCTCTGATCCCAAAATTTCTACTTCTGAGCTATTAGACATGGATGATAAAGACTTCGCTTTATTTGTGAAGAAATTTCAAAAATTCAGAAAATTCTCAAGACCCAGCTCAACCAACAAATTTCAAGGATCTACCAGCAAAGCTCCTCAAAAGTTTTCAAGGAGCAGTGATTCAAAAAGGAAAGAAGATCTTGTTTGTTTTAATTGCAGGAAACCCGGACATTTTGCATCAAGCTGCTCGATCCCCAAATTTGAATATATGCAGAAGAAGAGCAGCCATACTCCCAAATTCACTCCCAAGTTCACTCGTCACAAGGGAATGGTTGCTGAAGAAGAAGCACCAGCAAATGAGCACAACACTTGATTGAAACAGACTCCGATGAGAGCGATGAAGATTCCGATGATGGACTCGTTTGTTTGATGGCAAATGATGATGAAGTTAATGCTTATGATTCTGATGATGACTTCTCCAAGGATGTTCCCGATATGAATGCCTTGAATAAACCTATCAAGAAATCTGCAGGTTTTCAAGAAGTGAAAAAGAAGAAAGGACCAACCATCAGCGAGCTCGTTGAACAAGGATTTCTCACTCCGGCTCAAAACGATGGTGGATTGCTATTCTCACGATGTGATCTTGGAGCAAGGAACAAATTGAGAAAAGGAGCATACATTAGACCACAGGTTGAACCAACTGCTCCAATCTCCAAAATCAATGATGATGAAGTGATTGCTGAACAAGAAAAATTGTTCAAAAAGGCTGAAAAGGTAATTACTAGATTTGATAGTATGAAGGAAGCTTTAGCACTATCATGTGATGAAATTTCCCAACTTAAGACCGAGAAATCTCTACTTAAATCTGAACTCACCCTCCTTAAGGAGCAGATAAAGAGCATGACTCCTCTTACTGTTAAAAACACTTTTCTGACAGAACAGAACTCACTTCTTAAAGTTCAAAACGATGAATTGGTTGCTCAAATTACTGATCTTAAAAGATTACAAATGAGTGGTCCAATTCTCGTGTCACTATGGAGAATATATTTGAGTCCAAAAAGTCAGTGGTGATAAAAGTGGCTTGGGATTCTCATCAACTAATGACAACTTTAAATGTGATGTCTGTGCTGAAAGAGAGAGTGAATTTACCAACCAACAAACTTTTGAAATTCCCAAGGAAAAACATTCTAATTCAATGGGTAAAGGACACGAAAAAGTCAAGAGACAAACATTCTATTATGTCTACCCAACGAAGCAATTTGGGAAACCTAATGGGAAAGATATAGCTACAGATGAACCATCTCCTAGCAAAATCATTCTTGAAAATAGGCGCGCTCCTTCTCCGAGTGCTCATTATGCGCCTAAGAGCCACGCGCCCATCGCCGTGCGGCTCCTAGCCCTATGCGCCCTCCGAGAAAAAAGCGCTCCAAAATTTCAAAAGAAAGATTTTGTTAAGGCTAGTTCATTTGACCCAAAGAAGAATGCCATCCCCAAGAAAAGTAAAGAGTTTGTGAAAACTCATGTGATTGGTGGCTTTCATCATTGTTCCATTTGTGATTGTTCAGGACACAAGGCCGTGGAATGCCTTTTGCGATTCACTCCCAATGCCAAAGGACGTAAAAATCCTAAGGTCAAGCAAGAGTGGGTTGTCAAAAGTTGCTAACCCTAGGACCCAAAAGGAATAAAGGGGACCTGCTTAAATGTCTATATTTTAGGTTCTTTGTTTCATGGCTGAATCTTCAAAAGCTAGAAATTATGAATGGATTCTCGATAGTGGGTGTTCAAGACACATGACTGGAGATGAATCCTTATTAGAAGATGTCCATGAAGAAAGAGGTCCCTCCGTAACATTTGGCGATAATAACAAAGGTCAAGTTGTAGCATATGGAAAGCTCAAGAAAGACAAAGTGTGCATTGAAAGAGTCTCACTCGTCGAAGGGCTCAAGCACAACTTATTATCCATATCTCAATTCTGCGACAAAGGATTAGAATGCCATTTCACTTCAACGCAATGTCTTATCAAGAATGGCAAAACTGGAGCTATCTTACTCACGGGATATCGTAAGACAAATATTTATATTATTGATTTCCATGGTATGAACTCTAGTACTAATCTTTGTTTTGTAGAAAAAAGTGTGAACGAAAATAGTTGGTTATGGCACAAGCGCTTAAGTCACTTGAACTTCAAGTATCTATCTAAACTCAGCAGGAACAATCCTGTCAAAGGACTTCCCAAGGTTGCTGATCATCATGACAAAAAGTGCGCCGCATGTCAACTTGGCAAACAACCGAAGCAGTCATTTTCAAGCAAGTCTAATCCTTCAACTACAAGATGTTTGTAACTGCTTCACATTGATCTATTTGGACCAGTTTCCACCGCGAGTATTAGAAGAAACAAGTATACTCTAGTTGTGGTGGATGATTATTCAAGATATACATGGGTGGAGATGATGATTACAAAAGATGATTGTTATGATATTCTCACTACCTTATTTCGACTGCTCCAAACCCAAAAAGAAGATGACATCGTTAGTGTTAGATCCGACAATGGAACAGAATTCAAAAACAACGGTGTTGCTTGATATTGTGAAGATCATGGGATAGATCACAACTTTTCAACCGCCGGAGTCCCTCAACAAAATGGCGTTGTTGAACGAAAGAATAGAACGTTGATTGAAGCGGGAAAGACGATGATAGCTGAAGCTAAATTGCCTAAGTACTTTGGGAAGAAGCTATCAACACTGCATGTTTTACTCAAAATCGTTCCCTCATCAACAAACTTCACAACAAGACTCCGTATGAACTTTGCCATGGTAGAACTCCCAACATTGCATTCTTCAAGATCTTTGGTTGCAAATGTTATATCCTCTACAACGGAAACGAACATAGAGGTAAATTCGATGCCAAAGCCGACGAAGGTATTTTTGTTGGGTATGCCAAACACTCTAAAGCTTTTCGAGTTTTTAATAGAACTACATTAGTGATAGTTGAATTTGTACATGTTACTTTTGATGAACATTCTCTCCTTGAGGCACATTTGGCTCCAAATGTTGCTGATGATTCTGTTGAGCTAAATGATACAGGTGCTCCTATTTATGTTGCGCCCACTCAAAATCAGAATTTATCAACTCAAGGAATTCCATCTACATCAAATGCGCCTTATTCAATGTATAATGCGCCTGGTGAATCATCTATTGGGCCTTACTCAAATGATGCGCCTCATGATTCCTCTCACGCGCCTATTTCTACTGTTGCATCTGGTGTAAACCCAAATTTCAATTCTGAGCCAGTTCAACCCCCAAATTTCAATGACTTTGAATCTGGTGAAGATGTACAATTGAAGACCTTCAAGTTTCTACGACTCAACCTAACTTACCTCCTGAAATTCGTGAAGTTAGAGGTCACCCAATTGCTAATATCATCGGTGATCTACAAGTTGGTGTTCGTACAAGGAGAGCTACAAACTTTGATGCTTACACTGCTTTTATCTCTCAAATTGAACCGAAGAAGGCTGATGAAGCGCTCCAAGATCCTAATTGGGTTGTTGCAATGCAAGAAGAACTCAATCAATTTGAACGATGTAAGGTCTGGACTCTAGTTCCAAGACCAAATGATCATGGAGTAATTGGTACGAAATGGGTGTTCAGGAACAAGATGGATGAGAATGGAACCATCACGAGAAACAAAGCAAGATTGGTTGCACAAGGCTATAGGCAAGAAGAAGGAATTGACTACGATGAAACTTTTGCGCCCGTAGCAAGACTTGAAGCTATCAGATTATTTCTAGCTTACGCCGCTCACAAGAACTTCAAGTTATATCAAATGGACGTGAAGAGCGCGTTTCTAAATGGTGAACTTCAAGAACAAGTCTATGTTGCTCAACCACCTGGGTTTGAAGATTCACAATTTCCAAATCATGTGTACAAACTCCAGAAAGCTTTGTATGGACTCAAACAAGCACCAAGAGCATGGTATGATACTCTATCAAAGTTTCTCATCGAAAAAAGGCTTCACTCGCGGTAAAATCGATACAACTCTTTTCATTACCAAACATAATGGTCATAAATTACTTGTTCAAATTTATGTTGATGATTTTATATTTGGTTCTACTAATGAATTGTTGTGCAAGCGTTTTGAGAAACTAATGAAGAGCAAGTTTGAAATGAGCATGATGGGAGAACTCACATTCTTCTCGGGCTTCAAATCAAGCAAATGAGTGAAGGCATCTTTATCAATCAAGCCAAATACACAAAGGACTTAATCAAGAAGTTTGGACTTGAGAACGCTAAAGCATACGATACTCCAATGGCCACCGGCAACAAACTCGACAAAGATTTAAAAGGTAAACGTGTTGATCAAACGCTCTATCGAGGTATGATTGGCTCACTCCTTTACCTTACTGCTAGTAGGCCTGATATTATGTTTAGTGTTTGTGTTTGTGCTCGTTATCAATCCGACCCTAGAGAAGCACACTTAATTGCTGTGAAACGTATTATAAGATATCTCTCTGGCTCTGTTAACCTTGGACTTTGGTACACCAAAGATTCGAACTTTAAACTTGTTGGATATTCAGATGCGGATTATGCAGCATGCACAATTGATAGGAAAAGCACTAGTGGCACTGTCATTTCCTCGGATATCGACTTGTGTCATGGGCAAGTAAGAAACAAGCTTCTGTATCTGTTTCAACAACCGAAGCCGAATATATCGCTGCGGGAAGTTGTTGTTGTCAAATACTTGGATGAAGCAGCAATTGGTGGACTATGATATCATCGAAGAAAATTGTCCCATCTACTGCGACAACACATCAACAATTGCGGTTTCTGAAAATCATGTCATGCACTCAAAGACCAAGTACATCGACATCAAATATCATTTCCTCAAAGACCACGTGTAGAAAGGCAATATTCATTTGGAACACGTGGGAACCGACTATCAAATCGCCGACATTCTAACGAAAGCACTCGACGCGAAACGGTTCATGTTTTTGAGAGGTGAAATGGGTATGCTTGAACTCAACTAAATTCAATATAGTTTTGTCAATACTAATGATTTTATGTTTTGTTGAGTTATGAGTATATTAGGTACAAATGTTAAATCAATTTTTTTTTAAAGTTTCAAGGAAACTATGCGCCACCTATGCGCCTTACTAACTGCGCGCCCATCACTCATTTCTGTGCGCTCAATATCTGCGCGCCTATCAATTCATGCGCGCCTAGCATCCAATGCACTTCAAACATTTATGCGCCCTCAACCATCTTTGCACGCCTTGATGAGTAATGCGCCTTGATGTGTAATGCGCTTGATGAATAATGCGCCTAGATGAGTATGCGCCTTGTTGAAGTAATGCGCCCCTTCATGCGCGCATTAACTATTGCGGCTCAATCATTTCTCAAAATTTGATTTCAATGATTGAACGTATTAAATACACAAGTACCAGGTATGTTTATTCTGTTAATTTATTATAGGAATCTATGTCTTTTGACATTCCTTTAATTGTTCAAGGGTACTTGTGCAATTAAATTTTTTCCCTCGTTTACGCTTTTCGAAAATTTTATTTTCTGGGATATATTTCTTGCACCCTAAACTTACACCAAAATAGATGTTTTTGGTGTTTGTGCAAAAATTAGTCAAAATTTCTCGTACACTTAAAGGGAAAGTGGAGCAGTTTTTCAAAAACCTAAATGTCACATCATGACACTTTAGGTCATTCAGCCATTAATGCCTTCAAATCCCAAAAATCCCTCATTAATGAACGTCCTTTTTGTCATGATGAGCCGCCGTTTTTTTTCAAAATCCCTCAAAATGCCATCCTTTCAACTTCCCATTTTTTTAAATTTTTGATTGTATTTTTTCTTTATCAGTGCAAATTTTGAACCTAACCTATAAATATTCATCATCACCTACACTCCCTCCTACCAACTCTCCTCTCTCAGTCTCTCGTCTCTCTCTCTCTCCCCGACTCTCACCCTCTCTCTCTCTACCTTCATCTTCTCTATTCTTCTTCTTCATTTTCTATATATATATATATAAGTTTATGGGTCCTAAGAAAGCATCAACACCTACACAAGACGAAATGGTATGAATTCTCAACCTTTAATCTCTTTAATTTTCTGAATTCTTGTTCCTTTGTCGTCATTTTCAGTGTTTTTCGTTTTTTACAAAACCGGATTCGTTTTTTTTTCTTGATATTGCTTGTTTCGATGATCCGTTTTCTATATCGTTTGTTGGGTTGTGTTCTATTCATGATTTCGAATCTTTTAAATCCAACATTTCAACGATCAATGCTTTCTTGTTACAAATCTGATATTTTGGTTTCAAAACTTTTCAAATTTTTCGGTTCTTCTTTTGTTCATTGTGCTTTCATTATTAATTTATTCATGTTTTTGTTTACATATTTAGATTCCTTGTTGTCATGCGGTCATTTTGATATATTATTTGTCTATTTTGGTGAAGTTTCATGATTTTCGTGTTCTTGGTGTTCTTCGAGCATTCAAGGGTCGTTCTTCGTGTTCTTCGTCATTCTTGCATGTTTTTGGTCTCTAAAATTTTTTTATCGTTTTTTCAAAAACTTGTACTTTTTGATTTTCATTTCTTTCATTTGAATGCATGTTGTTTGTTTTTGCTAAAGTCAAATTTTCACACGATATGCGCCTATATACTTCTTTATGCGCCACTTTTTTATGCGCCTGAATGCTTCTGCGCCTCTACTTGTATATGCGCTTAAATTATTCTGCGCCTAAAACCTTATGCGCCTAACTTTGTACTTAGTCAAATTTCGTTGTTTTAATTTTTCCTTAGTATTCACATAGAACCATAATATGCGCCTTGTAACTCTATGCGCCTTTAATATTTCATGCGCCTAATTCAATCATGCGCCTTGAATCTCTAATTTTATGCGCCTGATTCAATTATGCGCCTATCTATTCTTATGCGCCTATGTTACTTTGATCATTTTATGTTTCTATGCGCCTATGTCACTTCTAACATCAATTATCTTGTTTTTTCAGGACCTTGCAAATTTCAAATTAGAAGAAACTCTTGATCTATTAGAGTTATCTGGTGAAGTGATTGGAAGAGAAATAATAGAGACCCTGCGCGTCGCTGGTCTGCTCCCTTTATTCACCATGGACCAAACTTCTATTCTGCGCTCCTCGTGGATGAGTTCTTTTCCACTGCTGTTCTAGTGGAAATTGATGTAAATGGACGCACTCACTACAGGATTGAGGCTCGCGTTCAAAATATTGACGTCCACATTTCCTCGTCTGTGATTCGACACTTGCTCGGTTTTCCATCTACGGGTGAAGATCGCATTATTGGGCGTCCGATGACTTACTCTATTGATGATCAGAACAGGATGGCTGCTTCACTTCTGAATATTCCACACTTCAAATAATATCAAAAAACACTGAAATTCGAGATGGTGGAGAACTCTTGACTCACATTGCGTACTTGGTGGGAACTTCAATTGTTTCAAAACTGGGAACGTGAACCAATTCACGGTGGAACAATGGGAATACACAGTTGCCATCATGGCCAAGGAGAAGCTTCACTGGCCTCACATTCTATTCAAGACGTTGCGTGAGCAGATTGATAAATTTGTGAAGAACAAGAGTGATGGAAAGACCCGATCCGCTCACACTGCCTTCTTCTCACAAAACTTTTCTAACTTACCCTGAGTTAGTTAAGTTTTTGAATGAGAATCCTGAGTATAAGATCAATGATGTTCCAATGTTTGGTAAAGCGAATTTGGACCTCAAAAAGCGCAGAAAGAAGCCTTCAAAGCGCGCCAAAGGAATTCAAATCAAAACTGTTGAAGGCTTAGTTGATGAAGACACAGAGTCAGACGATGCGCCAGCTCTTAAAAGCGCACCATTAATAAAGAGCGCAGTGAAAGCAAGCGCTAGACAAAGCGCTGATCCCTTGCCAGGCACAGAGAAAAGCAAGGGAAAACGGGTGGTTGATGACCCTCCTCGTGCGCCTATCAACCGTACCAGATTTGAAACTGATGAAGAGCGTGATCTAAGGCTAGCGCAGGAAGCCAGCAGACTTGAGGCTCAAAGAAAAGAGATGAAGATTTTCAGGCCAAACAAGCTGCTGAGTCAGAAAAGTTAGAGCGCATGAAAGGCGCTGGATCAAGCGCTGATATTGAGAAAGGGCCTTCTGTTTCCGCGCCTACCCAGCGCGCGCCTATTCAACGCACCCCCACTCCCCGTGCCTCTGTTCAAATTTTAACGGACCAACGTGTCAAGGGTACAACTCCTCTCTGATTTTTTGGCGATG